>UZAF01018749.1:0-29953 GCA_900617895.1 Haemonchus placei
CTTCTGTGTAGAGTGTATTGTAGACTTTTGTTATCAAAAATTTTTTTGTCATTGTTACTCTGAGAACGACGTTCAATGAAATTTTTTTTCGGTTTTTTCGCCATAGCCGACGTTTCAATGTGCGGAGGTAGTGTAGTGGCAAGGGGCGCCCTTCACACACGCATGGTCGCGGGTTCAAATCCCGGACCCATACTAGCATAGGCCATCGAAAGATTCCATTCCTCAGGGTAGACTAAGGAACAGAACACTGACTTGTTCATCGGCTACCACCGCATTGTATAGGCCGCACACGCATTCAATATGGCACTGCGATTCAGAATGGAAGTGAATGCATTGGCGCACCTCCCAGACGGGATTTCATACAAGTTCAGGTTGTGCATTTCTGATCTCATCTTCATTCAAGCAATTCTTCTTATGTCTTTTGAATTGTTAAGCGGTTTTGTGATAACTACTACTTTTACTCGAAACTTAATCCTTCAATAGAGGCCTCTTCAATTTGTACAGCCTAGCCTTAGCCTTTTCGTACCCTTCTTGCCAGACTCTTCATGGCTTCGCTACGTCTAGAAAAAATATCTGAATGAGCGGTTATGATGCAGTAGAATGTATCACTCTAAGTCGATCTTTTCAATGAGAAACCTTATTGAATAGGCACATAACAGAAGTGAGAAGGGACTATCTCACCACCATTATTAAGCAAGTATCAGTTGGGATTGAGTTCTGCCCTCTGTGATTCAAGTTGTTCCCACCTACTAGTTGAAATTCACTATTTCTGTGTTGGGCTACTTATTCAGATTATACTGTCAGAAATGCTTCTGTTCCTCACTTATAGTCTACAGGTTGTTATACCCAGGGTCGCACATCGATCGAACGTACTGTCGCTGCCCCTGACCGAACCGCCCGGCTTCTCCCAAACCTAGCGTCGTGAAAACTCCCTTCAATAGAATTTCCTCGATTCGGACAACAAATTCACCTGTTTAGCGCTAAATCGAATGGTTCACCATAGTCGAATATGCGATTACACACCCACGTCCCTCTTCGAGTCACTAAATAAACCTAAACGACATTCATTAAAAGGCAAAATGTTTCAGGTTGAAGAAATAATTTTGAAGGGCAAATCCTAGTTGAGGTTCTAACGACTTCGAAAATTCATAGCAAATAACTAAATTACGATATAAAATAACGAGAGATGATGATTGGAAAATAAAACTCCCGCGCTCTGGGAGAGGATGCGCGGGAGTCGTTACTACTTCAAGCCCCCCGTTTGCTCCATGTAATAGATCATTTAAAAATGTAAAAAGATGTCACCTGTTTGGCTATTCTGCTCAGTTCGACGGCTAGATCACCCCCAGAGTTGCCAGCGCCGATGACTACGACCACTTTATCTTCGTATCCTGAACGAACGAAGGATCAAAATAAAGATCAACACCGGAATGGTCGTCTATTCGTACCAAACCTTAAGAATCTTCATTTCCTTAGCCAACGGATTTTCACTAAATTCCTTATACTCTACGTACGCGCAACACCCTTGCATTTAGTTTATTACTTTTTTCTTGATGCAATATTGACTTCCAACTTTACTACGCTGATATTCTAGTACCTGACAAAGTTTATGTGATACTTATATTCTATAATTCCAACGAACTAGCGTCTTCACTCGGTACTTTCTTTGGAAGCAGGAACGCGTATCGAAAATAAAAGCTGCAGATCCTGATAATCCCTTTTGTCAAGTCCTACTCTCTCGACCTCACGTCATAGCAACTGTTACTTCTAGAACGGGCTTAGCGCCTTTCAGGGTCTAACGCATCTGCCCCACGCCTCCCCCTGGAGAACAACTCATGAAAAGCTCGTTCAAATACCAAACACATTTCTAACTCTTCCGATGACGTTGACAGACTCAGACTTTGATCCATTCAAGTTCCCACGCTTACAATGCACGAGTGAACAAGGAATGAAAGAAAAATCGTAGAAACCGTCAAAAAAGCTGCTCAAGTTATCACTGCCACTGATCCACTTTTAGAAGCTGAACCTTTCCACTGAATAACCTACCAACATGACTTCTATAACTGTGCGAGTGGATAATGCGCCCTTTGAAAGTGTTTTGGCCAGGCCAGGGCGTTGGCATACGTGGTACGGCATGATGTCCACAGCACAAGAGCACAGCGTCGAACACATCCGACTTTTTCGTTCCAGACCTTCAATACAGTTGTGGCAACATCTTGAAAACCCCACCAAAGCAAATTAACTCACTGATCTTCGTAGGTAACAATCCATTGTCCAGACATTTCATAGTCATTGGAACGTTCTATGTTTAGCACTTTGTGATTGAATTTGATGTATTTCTTGAGGGCAAAATGATCAGCGTATGATACAAGATATCTGAATTGCTAAGCTATCACTACCAGCACGAATGCTCGCAAGTCAGAAACTGGTTCCCGAATCATTCAGAACAGGCCAACTCCTTTTAACAGACACCACCTGTGCATTTCGGTGTTGTGCATAAAATTTGCTACGGTTGGTTCTGGAGGGAAGTCCGAATAAGCCGTCATCTCTTTTGAGGTGTTGATTACGGTTGTCTTCATCACACACGAATCTGCAAAGTAGGATAAGAGCTAACAAAATCATTGCAAGCACAGAGCTATTCGGACGTTTCATCTCTCCAATCAGGTGATAACCCCCCCCCCATATTCTTCATCAGACTTTCAGCGCTTAATGGATACCAAGGGATTTCATAAGCCCCAGGTCAGTTGACTGGTAACAGGAGTGCCTGAAAAGATGGAAACCTAACATTACAATGTCGATGTGTGGGCCAGAAAGTCATCCAAACATCACTGCTATTGTAAATTGAAGTTTAATGTCTGGGTGCCCTTCGAAACGATATGAAGCAGGCCTAGGACGTTTCGCTTCATTCAATATTTGAACGCAAAGGTTCTCACATTCTGTCTCTTCTTCTGTATATCTCCAGAGACCGCCGACATGTGAGGATGCCTCGAAGCATGTAACGTCCACGTCGTAGAGAAGAGCATGCCTATAGTAATAGAATTGAGAAAACTAGAAAACGCTCAGCAAAAAAAGATTGTGTGGTGAAAGCGTAGAACGATTGCGCTACTGAACGCTATGGGAATGATACGGTTGCTCGAAGAACGATGTGAAAGCAACTCATTGTATAGGGATGAGTCTCATCCAGATATTCAAAGAGTCATTTCCAGTTCTAGCTGTGCTGCGCAGCTATCTTCCTTGACAAGCACACATCATTGCAGACTTACAAAACTTGTGAATAGGCTCGTTGCTCGGTAAACTCCAGGTTCAGAAACTTGAAAGAGTGCAAAGTCTGCTCACACTTTTTCCTTTATCTCCTACCTTTTGCTTTTGGGCCTAGTTACTTTTCAAAATGCTAGCAATTAAGTATCAGAAAAGAGCATTTCGACCCAAATGGGAGCGAATTTCAAATTCTGGGAAGCACAATATCATAAATCAACAAGATGTGTAGCCAGATGCCTACATTAGTTATGTCGTATTCGAGAAATCCATGAGTGGGATAGTGAACAGGAAGCCAAATGAAACCTTTTTTCAGTGCCGATAAACCATGAGTGAGGAGCAGCAGATAGGGTTCCCGAAATCAACCCCCATAATGGGGACGAATTATTGGCTTGAAATAGTCATTTAGCAGCCGTGAATTCAACATTCAATCCTGTCATGTATCCTGTGATGGGAACATTATGGCGGAGAGACTGCCAAAAAAGCAACGAAAGAGTGTGTAAAAAAACAAGCGAACACAACTACTCAGGATGTTAACAAAGTAAGCACTATGTAGCAAATGAAAATGTTCACCTAATAGATGGCAGACCAGACGCTCCAGCTCCTACAATGGCCACTCTCTTCTTTTGAGTCATGTGCCTGTAACAATTCAGTATTTGGTGACGTAGAAATCGAAATAAGAATTCGGCGACTGTCGCAGATGTTTGAGAAAATGAAGACGATAGAAAGTATCTTGAAAAGGTGAAAGTGCACTAATAAAGATTTATTCCGGCCGACAAAAATAGCTATGACTTCCCTCTAAGAAGTTTTTATGCTATCCCTAGAAGTAGAACCTATTTAGAAGAACACGTTCTCTCGAAGCTATGCGTTCCTGAATTAGGCTTACTTTAACGGTTTTTTTTTGATTACTTGGTACTTCCTTGCTTGAACCCGCACTCATTGCACCTGAACCCATTACAGGCTTCAACTAAGTTTGTTCTTACCATAGCCTCCATATCACTGTGAAGAACGTATAGAATCATGTTGTTCCCAAGCAAAAAGATTGCTAACTGGTTTATTTGAATCCCCAACGGACCACCGCGTGTATAGGAACCAGTGAGGCGAGTCAAGGGCTGGATTCAATTTGTCGAAAAGGCAGGGCACAATTCTCTCTGCACCATTTCCTTTGGATATTCAAGAAGGTTACAGTCGCCTGCGCCGTGAGCGTTGGGTGAAAAGCATTTTATACTATAAGTATGTATGTATACCATAAGTATGGAAGAAATAAGAATTCCTAAAACTTCTGTTTCAGAGCACTCCCGAACAATACTTCTTCACCACTTTATAATTAATAATAAATAGATCCTCGATAAAGCAGATAGAAGAAAAGGATATAGCATAACAAGAAGGTGAGTAGGAAAAGGCCAGATCGATAATTAAAATCCAGTATAGGTTTTATGATAAAAGAGAATAGGGTACAAGAATAGAATAAGAATAGGGTGGGAAGTGAAATCTTGAGAAATGTTATCTGTTCTACAAAATTCGAAACAAAACCGTACAGAAGGGGAGAACTCGAGAGCATCCAGGAGGGTTTGATTGTTCCCAATTCAGGAACCCAGCAAGAATCCATCTTTGGCTCAATCAGCCAGAAATTTCCAAGCACACAAAATAAAATGGTTCAGTACCACCAGGTATCTTGCAACACGTTCCACGAATGCTATAGTTTGCGCTTGAAGCAGTTAAGACTTCTTCTCTCATAAAATTTTAGGCCTCACAGATTTGGCGTAACGTTTGTGTGAGATCCGTACGTTTTAATAATAGAAACTACCAAAGAACGTAGAAAAGGAGGTGGTCTTTCGTTCATCTTAACTGTTTCTAAACAAAATTTGGCCATCTGTGCAAAGATAACATATGTATTATGTACATCAACGTCGCTGGATAGAGCATTACGGTGTTACAGTGTTCCCACCGGCTTTTCACTCTGAATTTTCGGATTGTGATCGAGGCAAAGAGGCGAAACAAACCACCAAGTAGGTTTTAAACCAATGTGGTTTAATGTTATTCCCCTTTTTTAATTCGGAGCAAAAATCACTTCAAAATACGCTAGACACAAAATTTTTTCAGATATGTATGTGGCATTGGAAGTGAGCTTCGTTCAACTCCACTCTCTTCACCGTTTTCTGGAGGCACATCGTAATGGTGTAGAGAGGTGAATTTCTGGTGACTCAAGAGTTCTCGATTCTCAGTAGCTCTAAAGCGGTCTTTGAAAAAGCGAGAGTTCTAAATGGGCGTGCGGAAGCTTGAGAGCCTTTCTCAATCCACCAATGTTTACCTTCTGTTCTCGATCAATGGTAAGGTTCTGCTTCAGTTATTTACTGAAACTGTTACTAAATATTGTCTAAGGGTCACTTCGCAGAGGCTCCCAAATAAAGAAGATATAATAGTACAAAAAGCCTGCATTCGACAAACTCAAATTTGGAGCGAGTTCTGGATTGCTGAAAGCCAAATTGAGGGATAATATGCCGAGAGGTGAAGAAAAAGTCGATACGCAGTCACGTCAAAATAACAAGCTCACCATCAGTCCACAGAGCTTGCGCTGCAGATGCTACATGAACTAAGTTTCCATGACAGAAAAATCACTTTTTAATTCTAGAAAAAATAAAGAAAGTGTTTTTATGGCTTGCGGGACAGGTTATCCCAGTAAAAAAGTGGGAACAACTGGTTATCAAACGCGTTATCATTTACTGCTCCTCTAAAGCAGCTGAGGCCGGAACAAACATGAAAAGGGTATGTCTAGGCATGATAAGACAGACGGTCTCCGTTATCAGGGAATAAAAATCGTCTGCTATTCCTTCAGAAGCGACTGAAAACGGAAGCGAAAGTGCTCAGTAGAGGTATGTCATAGTCACCTCAGCATGAAATGCGAACGTTACTTTGGGCAGTTGTTATCGAAGTCGCTGCTTGTGATTCGGCTACAAAATGACATTCCATGAAGAGAAATGAGAAACCCAACAAGGTAGGTAGACTGTCTTCAACGATACACAATGCCACATTTTGAGGACATTGAAGTGCCTACAAGTGCTTACTGAGTAAAGGAGAACCATCAATAATGGAATGAAAATTGCATAGAAACATGAAGGCAGTCTTCCGTCCTGAAGCCAGGAATAAAAGAATGGCGGAGTAATCGCAGAGTGGTCGGTATCGCCCTTTTTCTAGTGTGCGATAAGGAAAAGCCTAACTGTTGCGTTGACGGAGTTGAACGTTATTTGACTAATGCGCACGAGTGGTAGTGGGGGTTAGTCAATGAACACTTACAACATTGAGTGTCCCGGTTATCCCAATATCGGTAATGACAAACATACAGCATTGTTTACTTTTCAAACTGTTGTATTAAAATTTAGTGTGAGACTAATCAGAAAGGCAACCAGTGTTATCAATGTTTTGGTTTGACGATAGAAGTTTTAATGGTGCAGTGTGATTTTGGGGGCGAAAACTGGCAGCAAAGAATTTTTGAGTGATACTTTATTGGGTACAAAAAGACACTAACTCAAATCTGGGAAGTGAAACTCTTCTGTGCATGCATAATTCAACTATTGAGGCATTAGAGAAGCAGCGAAGTATGAACGAAGAAGAAGAAATTTGTAGAATGTGGTCACAGAAGTTGTCTTGCTTTCCTCTTGTTGCATTCGACGTGGTGAGCTCATTTGCAGTCGATTAATCATAATTACAGATCAATAGAATATTACTCGTATTTCACTTCGTGCACAGGCACACTTTAGTTCAAGTGAAGGGTCGGAGGAAAGAGTTCGTAAATGAATAATGATCATCAGCACTCATCAGCACTGGTTGTCTTGGGTTGTCCGTAATGTCTTCGCCGATTTTTGGTTCACCTTTGATTGAAAATTCCTAAAAGAAGAAATCCTTTGACTGAACAATATATCCTCCATTCTGTTCAGTAAGGAGACGACATCTTCCTGTAGGTTCCGGTTTCCAACTTTCATAGAAGGTTCCAGACTTAAAATCGAAAAACCCTCTCAGGTGCTTTTTGCAGTCCTCTGGTGGATTGAACGATATCATTCAACGAATTAGAAATCTAAACAAGTGGTATTCTGATGGTGCTAGGTCGGACTATATGGGGGGGGGGGGGGGGGGGGGGGGGGGGGGAGGGGGAGGTGGTGTGGTAAGACATCCCACCCAAACTTTAGCAATTTTTGGCGAGTGGCCAAAAATACGAGTGGTCTGGAGCTACCTTGTTGGAGGATTACGCCCTAACGATCAGCCAGTTCGGGTCGCTTCCGATCTATCGCTGCCTCCAGATTGCGACAACAGCTCATGGTAAGTGATTCCCCTGGAATCCAACCAGCAACTAGGCATGGTCTTCTGCACCTGGATTTTGACTTTTGCAGCGATTTGTGACCGCTCACTAGGGAGGCTCCACGATCGGTTCCGCTCCTCAACGTTGTTCATGATCAAATTTTCGTCCTCCGTGCTCATGCGTTTCAGAAACAGCTCCTTTTTATTTCGTTTAAGCAGCGAGTCGCGTTCGCTCATTTCGTGAGGTATCTCAACATCAAGGCGCTTTACAAAACCAAGTTTCTGCAGATGATCGTGGATGATTGATTTCGAAAGAGTACGCCCTTGTCCCACTCCACGAGAAATGATGTGCCGATTTGCTTTGATTCACATTTTAATTGCTTCGTTTTGATGATAGTCTCCATGAAAGTTGCCGATCTTCGAAGGTAAATTCACTCTGATTAGATTTTGCAAACTGTACGTTCCTCTAGAGCATAGTCTACTCAAACGTCACATATCTTTCTTGCGGCTTGGGCCGCACTCTAGGCGCTACGGTAGAAGAAATACTTCAGATGCCGAAAATACGTGCAGTGGTTCTCATTTTTACACAAGTCCTGTCCAGACAAACTTTGACAAATGGTGACAGAATCCCAACAGGAATATAGAGGAGGACCTACTTTTTCAGAAAACATATAACTTTATGAGGTTGGGTCCTTTATCTTTTGTACTACAGTTGATAAATCCGGGGCGTCGAAAAACGGCAGAGACTTTTTGGACAACCTAATATTAACAGCTACGTAGCACGTATTTGCTCGCGATACGTTATCCCTGGTAAAAAACCTCTAACTTCAACTGTGGGGTGTTGTTGTGATAGGCTATCAAATGAATAGAGCCTCGGGTGAAGACAGTATATGCTCGCGAATCTCTTCTTCTTCCAATCTCATTTTGGGTGTTGTTGAAGTGTCATATTGTGGTATAATTATTTCCCGGCGTACTGAATCCCACAGGTAGTACATTTTCGAGTTTTTGCATGTGTATTAAATACCATAATGAATGGGAGAAAGTGGTGTATTGGCAAGTGGTGCACGATCACTACATCGAGTCCTGGGATTGAATACCCGATCGACTTTAGTTCAGACCAACCAAGCCTTCTTTCCCTCCTTGCTACCAGATTCGCCTGATAGTATGAAAGCACTGCCTTGTACATCAGCTGTCCATCACATGCCATTTTATGGGTCGCGAGACATACAGAACGCCATTACAATTCTGACCAGAAGTCAAATAAAGGGCTCATTTGAAGAACGGGAGTGATTGCCTCCAAGGATTAAATCTTCACTCTTTCTACTGTCATGAATATATTTATTCATTTTTCAGGGCCTCCATCAAACCTCAAACAGCCTAGGGTCCATTTCGAGCCTATGAAGTCGGTATAACCAGCAGCCTTCGGCTGTGCATCTAGAAAATTTTGTGGACAGCAACGATCTTATGCATTTAGTTGACAGCGTTTAAACAGGTGGATAAGCGACGAAATCAGTGCAAGTACATTGAGGTAGGTAAATAAGAGCGGTTAACAGTCCCGTTGCTACCCCAGTGGCAGTTTTCCCGGGCATAGTGCCCTCTGTCGTGAGACGAAAACACTTCAACATGATAATATCGTTGGTTTGGCTCTTGGAAAGAAAAATGATGGCAACACAAGGAATGTACCGCATCAAGCCACAAACGAAAGCGGAAGGAGAGGTGGTGATTTCCTGAACCTGGCCACATGATACTGATTCGTTCCAGTGCTGCATCTGTGTCCTACTAGGAAAATGAGCTCAAAGCAAGGCCTGCTGCTCATCTTAATACAAAAAAGAAGAGAGTAGGTGCTCGCTCCTGACGTTTAGCGTACGCCGTACTCATGAATGTAATGATGAGATTTCAATGACTGCAGTGAATTATTACGGTCACTGCCGCAAACCTTGCTTGCGACTAAGAAAGTTCGGACCCCCGATCTTTCTTCAGTGTCCTATACCTGCTCAAATAGGGTAGCCAATATCGAGTAGTCATTTTTTCTCGACGGAAGTGTTACAGTGACTACTCGACCAATTAGAAGGCTATAGCGTGGGTTGAAAGATGACAGCGACATAGCTGAAGATCAGGAAATGAAGGGATGATCGCGACAAATTTTAGGCTCAGAGAATTACAAAAAACAATTTTCAGGACCCTGATGGATAGCGGAAAGCCCATGCTGCGAGCTTTCGTAATAGCTACAATTTCCGCTTATCAGGACAGACATGTTTCCTATTTTTCCTTTTCATCCTCACGTCTTTTCATCCCATTCCGAGTCGTAGTATCGTATTCCGTATATAGGTGGCGGATAAAAGGACTTGCAGTGGCTAGCAGATGAAGAAGCCATCGCTCTCATCATCTCTGGAATTAATTAACCGACTTCGGAAGGCTTGGCTAGCCCCACCAAATCGCCACTACGTTTCTGAACGGCAGTCGAATGCGGGGCATCCAAAGAAGGGTTGTTTAACGCCGAGGGTTTTATCTTTTCTGATGGCATCTCAAAATATGGTAGTAGCTTCCTTTTTTAGATCCAACGACCTATCTCGAAAGAAATCGCAGTCTATGTGAAATTGGAGTAACATGGCGCTTTCTATGAGACAGGTTTGCTGGATTGAAGAAGTTCGACGTTGAATTTAAAAAGGGAAAAAAGGGACAGGCCTTAATAGAGCGGCGCATCACAATTTTGGATTTTAGAAAGGTTCCAGTTACCAACCACCCTATCGAATTAAGAAAAATTTTCGAAATTTTTGAAATGACACACCAATGAAGGCATTACCGGTGCTTGCAAGATTTTGTTGTAATCTGTGACGAGACTTCCTTTTTGCTATATTAAACGTGGCCTGTAAAGAAACCCTCCAAGAAACTTCTCATCATCCACGTCGGACCTTTTTCAGTCCGTACATCAGATCACTGAGACCATCGGTGCAATACGATAGCGAGTGCCGGTCAGAAGGCAGGAATCGTGAGAGGTCATTTCACTCAGTAGAAATGAGGATCTTGAAATGGGTTTGCGGTTGGACGAAACTGTACCGTGTCAGAAAGGATTTCGTTAGAGTGGTCTTACGAACAGCCCCTGCCGAGCTGAAAATGCGAGAGCAGCGTCTGCGATTGTACGAGCACTTAAAGGGCGGGCCTACAGATCATCCAATAACGAAGGTAATGAAGTTCAAAACTCAAAGGTAGCGATCGCAATGAGCTCTAACGGAGAGGTGGAGGGACGTGAGCGAGAAGGAGGACATTGCCGAAGTCAAGGTGACGACAGCAGATGTTATGAATAGAATGCAATGGAGACCGCTACAGACCCTGCGATGGCGTGGGATTAACGCAAGGGAGAATAAGAAGAATCAGATTAGGGTTCATGACGCCCACATGTCCTCAGCGGGTCGTTTTAGCCCTGTGGCGAGGGTGGAGGTGGGAATGTAGAGTCCGTTGCTGCTCTACATGTGTAAAATAACGTGGTGAATGTGCTAACCTGATTATGGTGCAAAAAAGTCACGAATATAGAACATTCTGAAGGTGTCGGTAATTTTTGTGTTTTTCATGCTTTTCTTGAGAATTACGGGATATTTCAATCTTATGTTGTGTTTTCCATTTCCTATTTGTAACGACAGAGCCTTATTGTCAAAAAACTATTCGTACAACGCTCTTCGCTCGGGCCAACCAGCGCAAAAATCTCTAACTGTTAGAACTTGGAGCGATCCTGTTTGAGCTGTTTTATCGCAGCGGAAATAACCCTTACGGGAAAAGAGCGGTTAAGATGCATTCAGAGAAAGAAGAATTCTCGAGGAAATCCTCACGCAACTCACGCAGCTGCATTAATGGTGTGGGCGTGGGTGCCAGAGTTAGGACTACCCTGAGTTCTGTTGAAAAGGATACATTGTCATTACAGACATCTGTATATCTCAATGGCATCCTGTGAAGACCTGATTCTTTGACTCTGGAGCGTGTCAAAGTGCAAACTGGACATTCAAATCGGGTGCTGCTCCCGTTCACCTGTCCAGAAAGGTCCTCGGGAAGCGATCATTGCAAATCTTCTCAAAAAATCCTCCCAATTTCATTTCTGACCATAAGTAACAGCATTGCAAAACTGCGACCCAGCTGGTTACAAGTACAAATAAGGAATCGAGTCTCTGCTCCATAGGCACTCGGGCCGTCTGAGCACTCGATTCCTGTTCGTAAACAGGCACCGGAGATAGAAGCACTTACTTCTACATCAGTATGCCCCAGCAACTCACCTCATGAGCCAAGTGCGCTCTGTGGAGCCAATACTAGTTTACTGCACTCTGTCAGAGTAACTACAACGGGCTTAATTAATTCCAGACAGGTTTTACGGAAGATCATAATTTTATTGAACGACTTGTGTTAGTGCATGGAAGAAGAGTAGATTGTAATGCATTCCGAAGGGACCAACGTTGGTATTACAAGTAAAACAAAAATCGACTAATAGAGACGCTGAGAACATAGGATCAAATTCTGATCGCTTCCTTGAAGATATATCACCATGAACGCTGGCCGCAAAAAACATGTGGTTGTTACCACTCCAGATTAAGAAATTATATGTGATTTCAGTCCAGAGTGAGTAAGAAGAGAAGAAAATGGATAAACTGCTACGGGTGCTGGCTGAAATAGCGAGCGAAAGATTCAAGCATCAAAGAAGTTATGCCACCATTCCTTTAAATGGGCAAAGCTTCAATGCACTTCCCCTTTGTTTTCTATCGAGCTATTATATTCGATGGGAACCTCCGATTACATAGTTGTTCAACGGGAGAACTCTGTTNAGATCGCATTCCTTGATTAACCGCTGTCCTACCTCGTTGACATAATAACGTCAGAACCAAGTGGAACCTGAGAAAAGCACTGAAGAACAGTAAACATCAAAAGATGATTTGCCCTGATAGGTGTGTAAAGACATCGAGTGACGAGAAAACAAAGCCCTAGTTGAACCTGATGGGAACTCACGTCAGGTGAGAGTGTTCCATCGGAATAGTGGTTGTGAGCGTTCTTCGGTCCCTGCACTACATATTTTGCAGAAACTGTATTCAGTGCATATAATGAAGAGTGCTTCAAAACCCCCAATACTGTCGAATTTGTATTTATTAATATCCACTAGTGGACAGAGGATTCTTGCAAACAATTACAAGCGAGATTTCTCGAAGCGCCATGGAATTTTTCAATTTTGCGCATGATGGTCCCATTTGGATTTGGTCAATAAAGGGATTTGCAGGTTTTTCAAACATGGATCGTGGAACTGTCTCCACGACCAGCCTCTGCTGCATCAGGTAGCAGGAGACGACCCGAATCGTGGTTGTAGAAATTGATGATCTTTCAAGTGTGAAAGTAATGCCTGCAGCCCAGAAGTGGTGCTAGTGAGGAAGAGGACGTGCATTTTAAGCATAAGGTTACTGACCTGAACTGTCTCGAAGGTGAGCAGCAAGTTTTTGTTTTCATTAATATGTTACGAGTTTCCCCTTTCTCACTAATACAGAACCGCTCTGCACTATAAACCTGTAATCTAAAATCTATAAATAGCTATACCTCGGTTGCTATTTACAATCTATGAAGGTTGCACTTAACACGCTGTGGAGGTGCACAGTTTCAAAGAGCAGACATATAAATCAGTTGAATGAATTCTTGAACTTGGCAATTGAGCCATTTTCTCATCGGCTTACCTTTCGGTGCTTGCAGAAAATCCTCATCTATATGGTGAGAATGACAAGTGAAGGCAATCTACCATTTGCCCTTTGCCATGAATTGGATTTTTTTAAACGTCTCGTACCCCCGAGAAAATTTGTTGATGTGATCTCCGCCTTCTCTTCAGCATTTCACAGTGTCATTCTTGGAAACCCTTCTTCTCTCACCAAAACTTTACTCCCAAAAGCAGATTTTGAGGAAGCGAGAAAGGTCTGCAACGAAGTGCTTTCGAGAAACTCGAGCCCACTAATTCGATGCACCTACAGTTTGGGGAACTTTGTTTGTCTGAAATTATCCAAAAACATGATGATCGACGTCGATGACTTCGCACTGCGTGGAGGTCCAGTTCGTAGTCAATTCTGAGCTATTTCATCATTGTGTTCTCCTCAGCGTAAAACTATCCCAAAGGATTAAAAAAGCTCCAGGGTATTCCCAAGACCATTTTAAAGGGTCTCACATTGCGTCATAGAAGAAGCTGACTTTCCACCCTTTTTGCTTTTTTGCTTCGTATGCTGAACAATCCAGATAATCTTTCGCTTGAGCCTCGCCAGGGGTATCCAAGCACGTCGTGATTTGGAAGACAGTTTGTTTTTTTACATCACATTATGTTGCGTATGGCACAAACCTAATGAGGGTGGCATCTGTGAAAATGTGAGCAGGTAAATAACATTGTTGTTCAGTTATTATAATTGCTTCACTAATTTTCAACAAGCCACGGTGACTATTTGACATTTGATACAATAGACGCACTGCTCCTTGCTCCAAGAAACTCTGCAGATATTATGATGTCGGCCGTCCGAGGGAAGTCGAGCAGTAGCTTCAAGTTTCTACAATTCACATACAATTACTGAACATCCTGAATTCGAATTGTTTACCTTGCATTCCACACAGATAAGAGTGTTGCAGGGACGTCAAATCTGAACATTAAGAGGAGTCGTATTAGTATAAAGGGACAAAAGAACCACACTGATAACGTTTTTATTAACTCTGAGCAATTATGTTGTTGGCAACTATGTACAGACACATACCCTAAAAACAGGTAGGTGCGGAAAGGTAGCGTGAGGAGGCGCATTTCATGAATATAGATTTACTTGAAAAGAGTGGATTCAATTGATTTTCAGTACACCGTGGTTGATGAGCTTAGTAGTCAACTCGAAGATAAGATTACACGGACCAGTACGAATCATTGGCTCCACTAGGACTTGAAGGTTCTGTTATGTGATCTCGAGATCGCAGTGGGCTTCGCCGCGACCAAGTCGGTGGGGTGACATATCTTCGACGGACGCGCGGAACGGACGTTCCCATTCACGGTAATTTTGTAGTATCGTGTTTCAGACGAATGATGGATATGACAGCCTAGAGTAGCTGTAGCTCAAGAGTGGCGAAGAAAACGCGGAAATCGAAAATGCCAGAGGAATGTATAGGTTCGAAAAAGAATTAGTATGAGGGATTGCACACATACGAGGGTGGAAGGGGTAATTGGACGAACTGTTCAAGGGTGCATAAGGGCGTGAGGCATTGCATAAATCTGATTGCAGTGAGCTGCCTGCGTGCAAGGTTTGGGTATCGGTGCGGAAAATGCAACTTCTACAACTTTTGAATCACTTAAGAGCTCTTCCGTCCTGGGTGCGTACGTTGGCTGAGCCGATTTTAAGGCCCTTACTATGCATTAGCTTAGCCGTTTTCGACCCACAGCGTCCCAGAGACTATCCCTGTAGGTCACAAGTTCCTCCAGGAAAGAAGCCTCAGAAACTATTTTTAGCGTGAATGGTGCCTTTTGTCCTGATTGAAGGAATGGTTGACGATGAAAATGGTTACTGAGTTCTTCCCCTGGGCACGCTCAGTGGCCCACAAGGGTAATGAAAGGACCCCCTTCGCGCCCATGAACTCGACAGTTAGGGCATAGTGGAAGTACTGTCACTGGCTTGCGCGGCCTCCCTGCCTCTCAATCGATGTCACGTCAGACGAGTGACGAGGCGATACAGATTGCAATTATTCGTTCTAGGACCCACACACAATCAGCTGATCGCCGAATGATGAGGCGATGTTTTTCTCCCATTCTTTTTTCCTACGTGTTTCTTTTTGCTACCGCGATCCCTTTTTTAATTTCCTTCCTCGAGAGGCTCAAAAAGGTGAGCTATTTCTGCTGTAACTAGGTTTTTTTTGTTTACATATGCTTATAAGTGAATGAATTTTTGCTTAGCGCAGTCAGTTATTTGCATCAGGACCCACACTTACGCAATGTCCCACATTGTATAGCTCGTCCAAACGCTCCACCCTTCCTCATTTTTCTGGTCTCATTCTCCTCCAGCTCCCTTTTCCCCTTTCACTATTTTCGACCATTTTTCATCATAATCTGGATTACCCAAACTTATCGTGAACTGTGCCTTTAAATCGGATATGACGTTGTCGACGGTCTAGAAACTCTCCTGCATGCTCGGCGTTACATAAGCGTCCTTGAGAAGAATGATAAAACGTAATACAGAAGGGATGCTAACTCCGCCCCTTCAAGCAAGTTGCACCTACTGGATTTCTTCTTGAATCGCATATTTCTTCTCAATGTATTTGAGCAACATGAGCTAGCAGACATTTAAACTCTAGTTAATCAGTTCCTTTTATCATCAATACTTTTACTTTTTTGGCTGGTTATGGCTACCGTATTCACTTGATTCTGTTTCTCTTTTCTGTCAGGTTGACCAGCGCCCATTGTCGATCTTTGTTTTCTAAAGTGATCGTCTTTTCAAAATCAGAGCAGGAACTTTCACAAATATCGAAAGGCATATGTGTTCCACGAATATTTCACAGAATATTTTATCGATCTTTTTCAACCGCTAGTCTTATCGTGTAGGTGAGAAGCGTCACTAAACCAGGATGTCGTAACAGTAAGCCATAACATTAACAAGGTACCTCATAAGAGAGGACCACGGTGAAACCACTAAAACAGAGTTACGGTAGCATCGAGTTGAGTGACTTCGAGACGACCTGCTTTTATGCTATTGTTTCTAGACCCAGGCTTGTTTGTATAGGAGTCAGTGCGAAAGGGCGGAGATGGTGAAGTGGCAATAGCGCACAATCACACGCGAATTGTTAGAGGATCCCAGTTCGGATCGCTGTTCATCCAAGCTGACCAAATCTCAATCCTCCGTGCTCTGTTAAGTGGTGCTAGACTTATCCGAGAGAAAAAATTTGTGCTGCAACGCACATTGGCTGGCCCCCTATATGTGTTCTGAATGGAAGTCGAATGCGGTGCGCGCTACAAAAATAGGGTTGTCAACGATGGAAGAGTTTGTTCTTCAGACTTTTTAACTTTTATAGTGCACAGGCCCAGCTTTTCCGCACTCAACTTTTCCGCAATTATTGGTCGCGACGCATGATGCCTGATAGGCAGTAATTATCTTCATACTATCCCGAAAACAATCTGAGTGCATCCACCGACTTCTGACTTCTTGAACCAAAAAAATCTTTCTAGATTCCTTGCAGCAGTATAAGCGTGTCCTTCTGTTTTCTATCAACATGCTGATTCGTTCCCGAATTCCATTTTAGTTTTCTTTATATTAGGTTGGCAAAAAGCTCTCGCGACAAAATGGAAGCCATTTTGAATTCATTCTAAAATTGTCCAAATCAATCGAGTTAGGCGCCTTACCTTAGACCCTCGATCATACGTGCGGTGTTGCTCTATAACAGATCGAAATCAAGTTTAATTTGTGCCAATTTTCAAAAACTGTCGGTAATCCGTTGGTTAAGTACTCTTATGATCAAAGGCTTGCAAAAAAGTTGCACCATAGTGGGAAACATATAGGTAATTCCGAGCAGAAAATAGTTAGAAAGTGGTAAGGCCACAACTGGATTTGATCTTCAAACATCCTCAACCTCTCTGTCTCAGCCTGAGGAGAATGAATAGTATGCATGATATACAGTGGCCATCGACCTTTTCAGGTCATCTTAACCGGAACCGTGGAACTTGAAGGCCCATCCATATAAGGAAGGGAGGCTAAATGTACATGTGTGTACATTGAGCAGTGAAGTGAAGAAAAACAATGTTGATTCATCCTTGAGAAGATCACCTCTCACTCGATCGCGCATCGTTCATCTTGCATTATTTCATAGTTTTTTCTGCTAGCTTAACTAGAAGCAAAAAACAAAGTAAATTCAGAAAACCCAGTAATCCCGAAACTTTCAGTTCTTCATGTATCCTAGTGCAACACCGACTCCATACAAGGTGTTCTACATTGTGGTACCGACCATAAGTATTGTTGGTAACGCATTCGTCGTTTATGTGACAATCCTTAGCAAGTAAGTTTCCATAAGATACTGTACTCAAACTAGAAACGGTTACTGCTACCTCTGATTCATTCAGGAACCTTCGAAGCCATTGCAGCATACTCATCGCACTATTATCGCTTGCCGACATTGTGCTAGTGTCCTCCAATATCATTTCTACCATTGCCTACAACGTGTAAGTTTTACAAGAAAGTTTGATTTCTCAACGTTCAAGGTAACAAATATCAAAGAGCATCAGTTCAGCTTAGTATGTGTCTCTATCTGCCTGTTAGTCACGTAGATGGCTACCAGCAGAACATTCACCTGGAGAGGCTTAATCGAGCTTGAAAAGAATGGGGCGCCCCAGTGGTTGGGCACGCACCGGAATAGCAGTGTCAGATGGAAAAATTTCTGACTTGGCTCTCTAAATGTCACGCTCAGACGCCAACCACGTAGTTTCCCGATCACTTAGGCAATGGAATGATTGTGTCTCGATCCCTCGATTGTGATAGGTTGTGATAGATGATACAGTGCGAGACTGTTGATTGAGAAGAACCGCTCAACAATCTGCTCAAAACTCAGGACCGAATAAGAAGGTCAACCTTTGAAACACCCTTGAAGACCGTTGGATGCGAGCCAGATATATCTAAAATGATGTCGCGGGCTGAACAGATAGGGAGGACTCAGGGCAGCTTCTTCTTCTTCTCCCTAGCACTAAGCCGTGGCAGGATGCGCTGTTCTCGTCAGCTTTCTCCACTTCTTTCTATATGGCATCTTCACTCATTACCTTAGCTATGGTGGAGTCCTTCTTTATCGAGTCTCACCATCCCTTCTTTGAGATCCTCGTGGTCGCTAACCTTGAGCCTCGAACTATATTGCCTCCGTTATTCGGTGGTCTTCTCAGTAATGCCCGAACTATCGCAGACGGTGCTCTCTCATCTTTAGCTGGACAAGGTTGCTTGTAAAGCCGCCCTTGTGCCCTCATTTCTGATACGGTCCAACCGCAGACCCATCTGAACATTCTCATGTCAGCGTGATGGAGCTGTCTTTCATGACCTTTGCTTACTCAATAACATTCGCTACTGCAGAGCATCCTGGGCCTTACCATTGTGCGATACATCTTTCGTTGAGAGTTCTGAAGCACTGAGGATACCAGTGGATTCCCAACACTTCATCCATGCCGAGTTTATTCGTTAGCTTACGAGCTGGTCCACTTTGACATCAGCGGCTAGATCACTCTCCAGGTATCAGAAATCCTGAACGTTTACGATGGCTCCCTCGAGACCGTCTACGATTGACACCGTGCACTCCGGAGCTATGAAACCTGGTCTTCTTCACTTTCAGCCGGAGCCCGTTCTCCGCCAGTACTCTCTGCCATTTCTGCAGCTTGTCCTGGAGTTCGTCTTTGCTCTCCGCTACGAAAGCGATTCTGGACTAACTCTTCCTAAAGGAATAAATATGTAGAGGATCGTCCTCAGTGGACCATCCATGAGTTCTTTTGTGATGACGTCCATTGTAAGCACAAAGAGGCACGGGCTCAGAGCTGATCTCTGGGGTAGTCTAACAGTGACATCTGTAGGATGGCCCAGATCTACTGGACTGGAAATACTGTTAATCTGATGCGTTACGATTGGAAAGTGATATTATTTCATCACAATCACCGAATTTAGTCGAACTCCGACTGGTTATTCCGAGATGGTACGCGCTAATCCTATGCGTGACGCCATTCCAATGTGAAGAGCCTGCCAAAAACACGATTAATGATTCGTTTTTGTTCAGACTACCGAAAAAGAAAAAAAATAAGACATTCTTTGGCCAAAGTCTTCATTTGAGAAACTGGAGGTTCACACATATTCATTGACCTTACGTGTCCATATAGAAGATGTGGGTGTCCTGCATGGCTTCTCAATTATACATATTGGTGTTGTAGGAAGCTGAGCAAGGTTGGTTCTATGATGTGATACCTTCTCAATCGGACTTTTGTAGTTGGTCAGGGATTTTCAAGGGGTTACGACAGTGGAAGATGCGTGGATGAGTGGATCGCGCCCACGACGTTTAGCAGCCATGAAATTCTTTCAGTAGGATCACCTACGCTACTAATATGGGCCATCCTGAGAAATTCAGTGATTGAGGGAGGAAAGGATGTTCGGTAAGAGTTTATGTGTTTTGATAAAGACATAGAGGAATGGCAGGCTGGGGGTTGGACGGTAGAAGTTCTAACATCATGGCTTAGCTCAACTAGAGTACCCACTACATCGACTTATCGTACCATGATTCACTGAGGACCGAACATGGGTTCCGTTTTCAGCTTATGAGAACCTCACTATCATTGTTTGTAAATTTCTTTCAGTCTACGCAGCGACTCCATCTCGCACACGGCCTGCGTCTACCTACAACTGCCCTCAATTTTCGCTGCATGCCTTTCGCCACTACTCCTCCTTAGTGTAGCAACAGACAGATTATTTTCCCTGATGAATTCCTAGTAAGTTCCAAATCATACCTTATGGCTATACACTTGAAAATTTTCGCATGAACGAGAAATGAAGAATAACACAGTAATCTGCCTCTACCAGGAATAAAAAAGCTGACGCGCTTATTGTGCTACCAATTACTCTGCCCGTACATAAAATTGCATTCGGTGAAGTTTCTCACTAGTAACAGAAACGTCCATTGGCAAAATCCCTGGACAAAACCACCGAGAGAAGGTTTAAAAAATGCTCATTGTCCTGCATCGTTCCGACCCATTTGTCATATGAATATTTTGTCACTGTTCGTGTTTGGAAGATCGCCAGTGTGTGTCACCGGTGCACTTTCGATGGTAGTTTAAGTGACTGTCTCGCAGAGTTATCTATCGTTAAGCAGACCTGTGGTAAACTCCTATCCAAAACTCTACATGGTGGCGCAGCTCTTACCCGGATGCTCATTTGGAGCAGTCATGGACGTGTGGGCATTCCTGTACAGGGTATCAGACGAGTAGGTTTCTTGGAATAGAATAGAGAGTAAGTATGAGTATCCCATCGAATTTGACTCTATATTGCAGACAAGGAATATGCACCCTGGCAACTCCTATGAAAGGTGAAAGCTACCAGCTATATTTCAAACTGCTTATGGCGACAAGTGTTTCAATTATTTTGTGCTACACTTGCTTCATATTCCTTTTAAAGAGGATCCGTATGCGTGAGTTTCTCGAATTTCTTCAAATCAGTGATGCGACAGAAGGACGAGATTACGGTCTATCGCACCTTCCATGGCTCAATAGGGTTAGAATAATTCATGACACACTTCACGATCATTTTAGGGTAGCCAGTACTTGGCGAATAATAAAGGTAGTTGCCCAGAGCAATTCACAGAGAAATTCAAGGGATTGGAAGAGAAAAAAAAACCTAAACTTGTGAAGCTATGCGGATTGCGAAACGGGGTAAAAGAGATGAGCAGCAACTCTGGCGAAAGCAACCGAGACTTGGGAGAGCATTCACAATGCCCGCTAGAGTCGCCCTTTCCTTCAGTTCCTCCTTCCAGAATTCTGTATGCCATCTCGTCGAAAGGAGTTTCTGCGCCCCTAGTCCTTATAAAATAAAAACAAAAAAATTATTAGAGTTCCACTAGTTCCGTCACATTTCTAGATCCTCTGAGTAAAGGGCAACTTGCGGACAAGCAGGGTTTTGCAGCACTTCAGTACAATACACGAGCGTCTACAATATTCACACCGTCAGTTTATAAATGTGTTTCGTAAGCCCTACATCAACCTCATAAGGAAGTTTTCATTCTCCAGGATTCTTCAAAGAATTTGCTTTCACGGTGGAGAGAGGGGTTTCTCTGGCGATAACAAGTGGCACAACCTTTTTAGTGTTGATAGAATATCGCGGGTGACTTGGAATATTGAGCAGACGGAACGAATGCTAAGGAATAGCTGAATCGCAAAGCCAGTGGAATGGGAGGGCTACGACTGAATTTAGCGGAAGCTTAATGAGAATGTCTTCTTCGTGAATCTTCTTGTGTGTTCGATGGTACTGATCAGTAGGTGCTGTGTCGTTAAGTGTATCTACGTCGAGAAGTCAATGTAATGAAAGACTTAGCTCCAGAGCTGCGCAGAAGAAACATGGGCGTTTGGAAACAAGGAGGAATTGGTGAAGAGAACAAAGAAAGTTTGGCTTCGCGATCAACTTTTCTACACTGTGATTCTTAAAATTTGAAAAACTGGGACTAGGCTTATACGATGTGATTAGGCGTCATTCAACACGCCAAGTGAAAAACAATGCTTGAAATTTCTCATACGCTATTGCAAAGGAAAAATCGGAAGTCCCTGTTCCACCAAAGAACGAGAATAGGGTAGGGGAATAGCACTAGACACCTCGTTCGATTCCACGAAGATAAGGTCCCAATTGATCAGATGTCAAGCGGACATCAGGGTGCTATTTAAAACGATGATCAGACTTCTTAACAGAAGTTGTGAGAAAGGGAATGCCAGGCTCGTAATCTTCGAGCAGGGGCGTTCACTAGACAACTGGGATGAACGTAGTCGTTACTAGCTCCCGCTTGAGAAGTCGATGGTCATCACAACGACAGGTGATAGAGGTGATCCACTTCCGGTCATTTATGCACTTAATTTCCGGGAATCAATGCTGTTTTAAACAGTATCGTGAATTTCCGATTTAAATCCAGCCTTTTCAAAGACACTCCCCACTTAGAATGATCAACCTACCTCCCTCTCTCTCTGCCTATCTCAATTCTTATTCAAGATCTATGACGCATTCCAATACATTTGCGAAGACTTGATACTGTCTACCACCCAGACACGCACTCCTTCTACCACCAACATTTGACCTCAACTCCTTGAAGATCTCTATCCAATTTTACCCTAAACGCCATCAAATGGAAACTCTCTAAGTCATCTCATTTAACAGTGCACAAACATTTAAAGGGATGGTAGGAGAGCGAAAGTTGCTGGATCGATCTATATTGCCCTGTCCGCTAGTACAATTAGTTACGTCGCTATTCTACTGAAAGGAATAAGGAAGGGATAGGAGTCAACGCGAAATTTTCAACTGACTTATCGTGAAAGGAGATCAAAAAGCACTGCAAGCTGGATCAACATCTGCAAAGCACCATGTCCTCTGACCGTAAGTCGAGGAATTGGTTATCGTACAATGAAGTATGAGGGGATTCAAGAAAAGGTCGAGGTGGTGCTCACAAAGTTCACTCTGCCAAGATGAATGGAAAGGTTAAATTGAGCGTTGAATGGTGGAGTGCAGAGGAAATTCGAATCGACTTCAACACGAAGGGTAACTACGTGTGTAAGAAGGAAACGAAGAAGGGGCAAATAAGAAAAATTTAGAAAAAGGAGAAGAGCATAGTTTTTCAAATCTATTGACTCGTTGAAAGAGGGTGAGTGTTGATTAGTTTTGAGTTGTGGGAGATTGTGGGAAAATTGAAAATATGAAGAGTGGGAAGGCTTCGTTAAATGATTTTTCAAGTACACAGAGAGGGAGAATAGGAGCCTTGGTCAATTGTCCCTTCCGGTTTGTTCAATGTGAACCGCGAAGAGTGGCGACATAAACACCACTACAAAAACATCTTCGCTTCCCGTTAAGAAGGGCGAGCTTCTTTGGTCCTGCTTACATACAAAGCCGATCTTGCTGTGGGTCTCAGTAGGGGAATAGTCAGTGCCAAAGAGTTTATCTTTTGACCATAACTCCTCCTCTTTCCTAGCCATAGAATGCTTTCGCACTGACTAGGTTAATTCCGGGCCAACTCTAGGTCATCTCGAGCTTGGCCATTCCGGGTAGACTTAGCACAGTCCTCACACGAACTCTGATCGTCTTCTCTACGATTACTTTTACCTATACCCAGCGTTCGCATGCTTCTGCTTCGTTGAAAATACAATATTAGTAATACATCTAATGTCTTGTTGAATAGGACAATGAGGAGTTGCTCGGAGTGTTTTGGTGGGAGAAAACTCTCAATGGTTGACAGCTATTGGTATTCCCAAACTACGACGCTTCAGAAGTTTCAGAGATTCTGGGCCGTACAGCGTGCAGCTGGACCACTTGTGTTAATCGCTACCCAAATGCAAATGGAATTATTCATTGCAGGTATAAAGAGTTGCTCTCATGAAGTTTGTTGCAGGGAACAAGTAATACTTCTTTGGTAATGCCCATCGGGTTATGGCGTTGAAAGGAAGTAAACGATACAGCAGAGGAAATTGGAAAAATTGTGGTGAAGTTGTCGCCAGCGTTGAGGGAGTCCCGAGGAAGCTGCGGTTGCTTCGGCAGTTTCCGCCGTATGCATCGCCTACGATGGCGGGTAACTGCACAGTTTGTCTTTCGATCGTCTACGCAGATGGTTACGTGCGTTCCCTCCCACCGGCTCCAGACCACAACTCAAGGCCATCCAGAAGCCTTTCTATACACGGCCATCTCATCGTGCCGTATCTTGCACTGGTGTGGAAGTGGTGTTAAAATGGGGTGAACAGAAGAGGAGTACTACACCTCTTTAAAGCTGCCTTATGTTTTCGAAAGGGGAAAGAACTTTTCTGATTCAATTTCAGATCAGTATGTAGGATTTAATAAGAGCATCGTTGGTCAGAGCCATCCCTCCAGGTACGTCATGAGCCTTTCAGCAGTTTACAATGACAAGGACTTGATGGCCACACTGGTTTCAAAAATCGTTGAGAGGAATGACTAAACTTCCTGACTTCATATAAAAGTTCAGTGTCTTTGCGCCAAGTTTCACACCCTTAACGCTGAAGAAGGAAGAGCAAAGTGGAACTGTTGACGAGCAAGACAAAGGGCAGTACCACTCCTACAGAGACGCTTTTGCTTTCGGTGCATAACCACGAATTCTCTTGCCTCTGTTGTGCGTTGAATCTGAAGTCGATCTGGAAAAGGGATAAGTCAATGCGGAAATCACACTTAAAAGCTTACCTCTTTCCCTTTTCCTGAGTGCCCTCGCAATAGCTGGACTCCACGGTCCCCTTAGGAGCCTTGCTTTTATAGGGCGATGTCTTTATCGCTTGGGCGGCAGTCACTTCTACCCATACCCGCTCTCTCTTATTTTTGTTTTTAATAAGGATGTTTGGAATGCATTTGATGTCTTGTTGACTGAAATAGACAAATTCAAAAAGTTTCTGGAAGGGTTTTTTGTGGATCCCAGGTGACGCCAGGTGTTGTATCTCTCTAACGTCAAGCTACGGCTATTTCAGTGCCTAGCATTTAATAACCTCAAAATTCTTGATCGCGCAGCCTGAGATGAATCATCCGTATCGAACGAGACGATGATAGGTAGTTTTGCGTTTTGGCAAGAACCAAAGCTTTCATCCTTAGAGTGTAGTGAGCGGTCCCTCTGGGGTCATTATCGGTGTACGGATTGGTTCTTAAGAAGTCCAAAATAATAGTAATAAACTACTTCGGCAATGCCAATTGTAGTTTAGAGATCTGGGTCACACAGTGCCCAGCAAGGCTTCTATCGTCAAGCCGACGCAATTGGAGTCTTCTCTGGGAACGGATCGGGATTTCTGGTGGGGCTAGAGAAGTGTTTGTTACGCAGGGAGATAATAAATTATTTCTTCTTGCTAAACTTCAACTTCGTTGGAAAGGGTACCTACAAGATCTCAGTGTTGAAAGTGTGCAAATGAAACAGCAGAGAAAATATTGAAAAATTGTGGTTAAAATGATGCTAGCGGACGGAGGAAGTGCCTTCCGAATGGATGATATAGTAGCCTCCCACTGTTTTCGCGGGAGGTTACGTTTCCGGTGTCCGCACATGTATTGCGGACACCTCGTTAAGTTTACCGCTTGTCGTGCAGCATCCTCGAATCTTGAGGTCGCATCCCTGCTAGCATGATTTAAATAGGAATACGGTCCCACAGCTGCTGTTTTTCTCCTATGGTGTTATGAGAGGGAGAAGAGCGTTCTCCAAATTCATTTCAGTGCAATATAGCGGATTTAGTGAGAGGCACAGTTGTTCGGAGGCATTCTTTCAAAACACGTAATAGTTCCGAATCCAAGCATTTATGACGACATTTGTTGGTCCTTCCAATGTTGGTATCGTTTCCTGTATAATCTGGACCTGCCTGTCATCGTCACTCTGTCACGGCATTTTCGCTGAGACATCGGATCGAATTAAGTCAAACTAATTGAAGATGGTCAGAGAAGGAGAGGAACTTCAGTCTGAAAGTCGTTACAGAAATCTCCGTTCCTTGCCTCGGAGTTTTGAACAAGAACGATACTCAGAGTGACGATCTTCTCCACCATCGGGTTCTAGAACAGATACGGACTTTAGGCGAGTCATGAGTGGTTTGCACCCTGAACCCAAATGCGGCTAAAAAGAAACCCGTAATATGGCTGCAGTATCTCAGTGTGAGATGTTTTAGCAACTCTATTTGAAAACCTTTTTTTGCTGAAGTGACAACAGTTTCTTGACGATTTTATCGACAAGTGGATAGCTGCACCCAATCGCTAGTGAGCCATTGTCGCTTATGACCATGTCAAGCTCCGCAGCTCGAATTGAGCTACAATTTTGTGAAGGGAAGATATCGGAAGCTCAATACAGCAGCCTTATTTGTCCGGACTGCAACCGTGGGATCCCAGATGTTTTAGACAAATAAAGTCAACTAGGCGGTAATCGCTTCATCTTACCTGCCTTTGTTGAAGAGAAAGAGCTCGGTGCTTAGATGCTAATTGGAAATGGCTCACTGAGAACAGTGAAGCCTACTTGACTGAACGCTTTTTATCTCCTTTGCCGTTCATTTTCTTCAAAAAAGAGCTTGCGCGTTTCCGAATAACTAAAGGATTTTGCAGTATACAATAGAGCATTTCGCTAATTCAGGCAAGGTTAACAAACCAATGGACCCTCTTCACAGCTTTTCTAGTCTACGAGCTTTTTTGTTCAGTGGCACCTCAGGCATTTTATAATTTTCGCTTCGACGCTTTGGTATCACGACTAGATTATTGAGCATGTAGAAAAACAGGTCCAAATTTGGGAAGTATAAGGCATATCTTGAACTGAATAAAGCACACAAGCCAAGCAAAGCTCAATGTATGGGTGCGAAACATTAGGCATGCGTCGAAACGGCAGTGACGAAGTGTAGAGCCTCTCAAATCATTTTGGAACAGCACGGGTACCAGGAAAAATGTATCAATATGTCAACGAATAAAAAAAATCTACCCATCTACTCGCAGTTAGAAACGTCTCCAAATGAGCTCTTAATTGCTCCAATGGCTGCTTTCATAGTCCACGACCAGTCGGCGCGACTAGTCGCGGGCCCATCTCGCAGCGACTGGTCACCCGACTGATCGCGCCACCGCTCGATCGGTCGAGGAGGCCGCGCTAGTTATGGGTGCCGCCGAGGATGGTCCCGAGCAAATCGGGCGACCGGTCGCGCGACTGGTCGCTCGCAAAATCGTGGACTATGAAAGGTGCCAATGCGTTTCAGCGCTGTTTCTACCGAAAAATAGAAGGAAGACACTACGTCGGTGCTGACATAGTGTCTTCCTTCTATCTTCCGATAAAAAGAGCGCTAAAACGCATTGAAGCATAATGCTTGGGTCCTGAAGTATGACTGTGAGGAATGTCGGCTGAGTAGTTGAGCTTTTGAATGAGTTACGGCTAACTCATGAGTAGGATGACATCGTTTCGTTCACTGCTGACTTCTGATATATTAGAATACAACTTTTTCCTGCCCCTCCCTCTCCCTTCTCTTCCTCTAGTGATGTAGTGGTTAACCCAGAACAGCTTATCCTCATCTTCGCTCCGCCCCCGTTTCCCTCACCTCGCGGGGTTCGAATGGTTGCGCTAATAGATGACATCATGCTCGAACTCGTAGCTATCACAGTTCGTACATGCCTAACAACACGTTATCCAGAATCATTTTCGGGCTTTTTTGCAGCAACCCCAGAAACACGATGCTCTTGGTGGTACCGCTCCAAGAAAATCGCAGAGTTTTTCAAACACGATCTGCCTATACTACAGAATTTCCTTTGCATTTGGACTAAATTTATTATCATTTTCATGAGATTTATCTCACTAACTTTGAAATATCTGAATGGTGGCACTTCTGGAAGTCAAAGTGCTGAGTGACTAGCACCATCCTACAGCAGGCCCGTGAATTACTCCCAGTACGACTTTGTTAAATATTTGAAACCGTTTTATATTCCAGGCAGTGCAAAAGCGAAGAGCATGTATCGGTCGCTGATTATCATAAGCTTGACGGTCGTATTTGGTTGGTTCAGCACTTCCATCATTGTAAATCTGAGCTCTGCATTCCAACTGAATGTTGAATTATACCATTTACATTTGCTGGCAGGATCCTTTGCTAATTTTACGATCTCCATCAATTTCTTCGTTTATTATGTTGTCAGGTTAGTGAAATACATACAAACTATTGGAATAACAATGCAAGATAGGCTTAGAATCAGTATAGTTATAGCTGGAAGTTACGGCAAGCTGCCATGGCCCCTACGACTGTGCAACTAAAGGCGAATACGGCTAATGCTTTATTACTATACCAGTCGGGCCGCCCGGCTAACGCCGGGCTTCCCTCCTTCTTTGCAAAGTTGCAGTAATCGGCTAACTCTCCACCCCTTCTTCGAAGCAAATAATATTTTCTTGTACACGAAGTAGGACACAGGACTAACAGGGTATCGGTATTCAGTGAAATTCGGTACTTATTTCTTTAATTGGGAGTCACGATCTTGAAGATGGATACCCAATAAAGATTGAACTATTAGGTAACCAAAGCCCTACTACCAAAGCGGTACTTACAAATATTTCGTATGAAGATTACACCATTATCAGATGTTATCATTGAACCTTTTACTTCACAAAGATAGCATTAGTTAAGAGTTCCAAATAACTGGCGGTCGGTTAATCTTGTCTCAAATGATATCGAACAATGGGGATCCTTCATCAACTCACAAACTTTGCTGTGTAGCGGTCGTAACCTATTAGCAAGAGATGAACCAAATTCTAATCTGCTTATCGCAAAGTCGCTAATGGATCCCTATAACTGCACTTACCACTCCTTTTGTCATCCTACTCAAAGCATCTCATCTTATCGAATGAAGCATACTGAACAGCCAAAGCTACATCGTAGATACCGAAGGCGTTAGGATTTCGATCGGCAGGTGGCACTTGCTCTCTTAGGCCCCATATCTTCTTTTATCAGTTATTACCGGTTCTTGCCCGAGTACCCAGGATCCCGTCAGATCCTATACCACTTATTAGAAGGCCGAGGTTCCACTGTTAACACGAAAAGCTGTAATCCTACCATATTTGAACTCTCTAGGTCCACAGAAACAGAAGTTACGAATTTTCGCTCAAATGTTTAGTTTGAACAAACCCGTCTCCTGTAGGTTAGTCTGGTCCTGCCACCTGCCACGAGTGTTCCCATACTTGTCCCCGTATTCCTACCGAATTTAAACTCTCTAGAACCACGTAAACAGGAGTTACGTATCTGCGACCTAAAATACCCATCGCGCACGCCTCGCCCCCTGTAGGCGGAGTCCGGTCCTATTACCTGCCATAAGTGTTCCCATGCTGCTCCCTGTACTCCTGCCAAATTTGAACTCTCTAGGTCCACGGGGACAGGAGTTATGAATTTGCGACCTAAATTTTCTATCGCGCACGCCCCGCACCCTGTAGGTGGAGTTCGGTCCTGCCACCCATCATAAGTGTTCCCATGCTGCCCTCTGTAATCCTGCCGAATTTGAACGCTTTGGGTCCACTGGAACAGGAGTTATGAATTTCCTGTCAAACACACACACCGACACACATACATACACACACACCGACACACCAACAGACACACTTAGCGAATTATATAAAGTAGGATATACCAGGAATACAGTGCGTTTCGTAATTATAAGGTCACCCTCGACTTTTGGAGAAAGTTGCCAAAATGGATTTTTTTAGAAACCACTGGCAGATTCCTCATCACAATACCTCTGTATTCAGATTTTGGTCACTACACCCTTCACTTCAACTCTTTTATGGATTTCTTTGAAGATAGCGTCGATTTTTGACCGTTTCATGATTATATAGTCAGATTAAGGTTTATTAAGATTATAAGGATTAAGATTAAGGTCACCCTGTAAAAGTAGATGATTTATTGATGTTAATGGCATTTGTATAGCAGTTAATAATCTATAGCTCCTCCATGTTTAATAGCAACATTAAAGAACTTGCGTGGGATAATAGAAACTAGGTTTCGAAGATGTTCCTCATCGACTGCTCTCCATGCTTCGATAATCGCTCTTCTTTGCTCTGGAACTAACGGTTATTCGCATAAAACTGTCTAACTATTATGCCCAAGATATGTTCCATCGGATGGACTGCAGGGTGGTTATGGGGGGACGCCTATGTATTGGCATTGCAGCCACTCATTCGTTGCACGGCTCACGTGGATGGAGGCGTTGTCTTGTTGGAAGAC
>UZAF01018750.1:0-12129 GCA_900617895.1 Haemonchus placei
AGCATTTGCTCGTAATTTCTATATGGTTTTCCTTATAAAGGTGCATTGCAGAAAAAGAAATGTTTTCTGAAGGTAATGAAGTGTTCCCTTCGAAATTTTTGAAGTTTATGGCTTGTCCTATCGAGTTCTCGTGAAGTCACCGCTACGATTCAAAGCATATATTCATGCTGATGCGAACTTATTTATTTTCAGCTGCAAAGCCAACCGGAGTTCCTGGTCTACGTAACCTTGGCAATACATGCTACGCAAATGCTCTGCTTCAGGGTCTGTCAAGGTTGGTAGTATTGATTTTCTCTGTGAAGGGAATTTTGTGGGGTTGAAGAAACGGGCATGTTTGGCTATTCGGAGGGAAAGATGATACGGTTTAATGGCTTGGGGTCTACTGGCCTTCTTTGAGTGCGTCTTTTAACCCTCCATCTAGAATCATAGAGGGACATGAATACGTGTTTTGCTCACACAGTTAAGTGTAGGGCAAGCCATACAATGCTCTTCACGGTCTACCAAAATCAGTAAGGGTACAGTAGTTCTACCCTTCCGGATTTTGGTAGACATTTCGGTAGAAACCGTGTTGTCAGGGAAACTTGTTGATGAGAAGCGCTTGTTTTGACCGTGTTACATTCTCCGGGTAGAGGAACCAGCATTATGCTAAATGAGGAATTTTGCTTTTCACAATCTTTTTTTTCAGTCTGCCTTCGATGGTACGGTGGCTAAGCGAGATAGACACGTCTATGAGTGATCTTCGATATGGATTTCTGTACGAGTTGAAAGATGTCGTGATGAGTAAGTGTTGAAGCCCTTTGCGTTAGTGGGGCTTGCTGCTCGAAAAAATTGCGCAGACTTTGCTGCGCCAGTTATTTCATTGAATGTCAGAAAGAGAAGGAAAAGAGGATATGTGCTTCCTCGCTAAGTACTTGAAGAAGTAGATGTTTTTCATATTTTTGCTCAATTAAGAACTCAACGACCCTTCGACGATTTTATATGACGTCAGCGGTGTGATGTCGACGCTCGCCAAACACAATTGGAATATTACAGTTGGTGCGGCTTTTATCTGTTTTCACATTTGTTATTGTAATGAAGTGCTGGCAAATGCTGTGTATTTCTCTGCCGCCGAGCTAGGACTGAGCCGATTTTTTTGTGGACTTTGCTCGGATCATTACTACTTCAGACAAGCATGAATAACAAAATGCTTTTTGTGCGCCACCTATCCGGTCCTATATGCTCGATATAGGCAAGGCTTAATACTAAAATGAAAACATTAGTTCGATGGCAACTGTAATAGCAAAGCTAAAAATCAGACTTTATTTGGCTTTTAGTGAGTTCCAGGTGAAAGCTTATGAGCTTAGAGAGCTCTTTGATTCGTAGGATCGCAGGCTTGCATATAAATGTAGGATTCAGGAGTCGAACATGATCTTCACGAGTTACTAAACGTGTTTGCTACGACATGGGAAGAAGAGTTGCAAGAAATGAAGAAACGGCTACTTTCCTCATCTTTGTTGCAGTTTAATGAGGTAGGAAAGCTGCCATCATCAATTAGGACTTCGGTAGCACTGGGACGCTAAACGCGGCAGTTTTTCCTTTCCTTGCCTCACTTTATAGGACTATGAGGTTTTGATGTTGTGTAGTGTTGATGTAGTGTCTTTATGATGCGCGAGACGAAATGGGTCAATAACTGGAAAGCGTGATTGTGCAATTTGCTTGAAGAGGCAGAAGCTAAGCCTTAACCCGTTTGTTACTTTCCTATCGGTGTGCTTTATTCATTTGACTTGCATTGAGAAATTTGGTGCCTACATGGGTTGTTGGCTTACCAAGGTCTTTACTCTCACCTTAGAGTTATCCGGTACTATTCAAGCGGTCTTGAACTGGAATGCCTAGATAGGCAAAATTCATTCCATAGAGTGCATAGGTGCCCATGGTAGAGGCGTCTGCTTGCCTGCTCTCTCCTTCGCCCACATACAACTACATCCATTTGGGGTATGCCATGAGATCCGATTCATAGTTATAGTGATAGCTTTCACTTTTTTACAGCGACCTTTCCTTTGGGTGTTTTCTTCCTTTGAGTGTTTTCAAAAAAAAGAGTGAAGCGTTTTTGCATCTTATCTTTTTAGACAGACGGCTTACCCGGAAACTGTGCTAGAATAGGTGCTGGTTCGGGATCGTCTGGAGACGCGCCTTTGTCGCCTATCAGCCGAAAGGAACTTGTTTTCCAAAGGTTTGTGAGCTTTCAACCACTTCATTGAAAATCATAGAAAAAGTAATCCATAGTCGCTGCACTTATTGATTGCGCGGTAGACAGGAGCCCGTATCGACTACCCATTGCACGCTGCTATTGAGATGATGAAGCTTTTCGTGTCTGGTAAATTCACATGTGAATGAACACCTGAATGTACAGCTTTAGAATTTATCCCAAGTTTTGAAAGGATAAGGTCTTGGGTCGTTAATGGCACAGTTCACGTTAATTCTGGGGTACCCGTTATTATTCGGAAAGCGGAAGTATAGATTGGGAATAGTTGATCGATAGTGAAAAAAGCGAGAGAATACGCCGATTTCGAGAAAAATATGGTTCCTCAAAAGTAGGAAAATAAAGGTTGGACGAGGTTGCTTAGACGGAAATGCATGGAAAGGGTTTTCGGACAAGATTTCAGTTATTGCCATCAAGCCAGAACTGTTCAGAACTGTCGCTATGGGTCATGACAAGTTGTTTGAACCTCCTACATAGGTTCTCTTGCGATCGGTGCAGCCTCTACAATGCCGGTGAAACTCGTCCAAGGATGCACATGGGCCGGTTTTTCAGCCTTTATAACTCCCTAACTAGACCATTTTCCGACCTAAGAATGCCAGATATGGTATACTCCGGGGCCTCAAATTCATCCTGTGGAGGAATCTCAGAAACTATTTTTATCGTGAACTGTGCCTTTAATCTATCCCCTCTGGGGGATGCGCCCCTGCTACGACTTCTATTCAGAATCTTAGTGGCGTACTGCATGCGTATGTGACCTATACAACGACTTGCGGTTGCCAGCCGTACAAGTCAATGCTTTTATCCTTCCAGACGAGTCTGGCACCAATCAACGGACCCCAGTGGTATGGAAGACTTGGTTAGCTTAGAGAGATATCGATCCGCGATTTGAACCCGTGACTAGGCGTGTGTGATGGTGGGCCACTTGTCCACTTCCGCCTTCCCAAAAAGGTATTCAGCGAAAATAGTGGAGGAGTGTAAAAATAATGAAATCGATTATTTAGAGTTATGTGTAAGGTAAAGTAAAGAAAGTCTTTATTCTGACGTAAAATGAAGGCCAGAAGGTAATTTTCGAGAATTCAAATTTCTCGATGTTAGTCATGTCTGTTCGGAATGCCACATTTTCCATCCTTCGTCTTTTATTCATAATCTAATGTATGTCTGGCCATCAATGGCGAGATTGCTGTGCTTATTCTCCCGGGTTCGATATCATGATCTTTGTTGTTCTGCCGCTCAGGCGACTCTGACACGAAATCCCATTCGAAGGCAGTATTTACGGTAGCGGGGTCGATTGGCATTACCTTATTCCAATCGTGGATGGATGGAACGTCGATAATACATTCAAGTTTCCACTTTCAGATGTGCCGATATCGTTCGAGTGGAGGCAAAGCTACGTGCTCCATGCTTTGGTTTGACTGCAACTGAACTGCGCTGTTGCCAAAGTGATTGTGGGTTTAAGGTCAGTTTTCGATTTATTCTAATGTAATCGAGTTTCGAAGACTAGTGTGGCGTTCTTAGTGAGCAATCGGCTTGGACAAACGACCGAAATTCAAGCGTAATAATTTTTAGCAACAGTGGTTTCTTGACTAGCATCTTTTGATGACCGTCAGCTTTGAACTTTTCGTACTTGGGAGATAGTAAGAGGTAGTCAGAACAGGATATCCTGTCGCAGAGACCCTCAAAACTGATATCAATGGGGAATTTATGGAACCATCTGTATGCCTGTTTGCGGATTTTGAGCCTTTATAGCGCCCTATCTAATTCTTTTTTCGACCGGACAATGCCTTATTTGTCCTTCTAAGGTGCCTAGAGGGGAGGCTTGGGGAAACCAATTTTCTCGCGTTCTGAACCTTTTGTTTTAGGTGTGTTGTATTGAAAAAGTTAGAGGGGAATCATTGGCAGCCCATGGGGGCTGTACTGGATTGTTCTATCCAGTTGCCTAAGGGTTGCCCTCCTTTTCGAAATGGCTGCACGAATAAAATTGAACGGAATCTGAGATTGTAGACTTCAAGAGGAGATAATTTTTCAGAAACTGCGCTACGACACGTTTGGTGTAATTTCGCTAACTATTCCGAAGATGTTCATGGGAATGGTTTGTTCTTTCTAGCTCTACGTATACACATGATTTGTTTCGGCGTATGAGCAGGCATGTTCATAGTTTATTGCTTTCAGTCAGTTACGATTGAGGCGCTTCTGAGGAAGTACTTTTGTATGGAGGTGATTCGAGGAGCCACATGTGATCGGTGTAAGTCCCGCACAGGCAAACGCGACAGTGGACTTTTTAAGAAGCAAGGTTTCAGTAAGGTAAGTTGTAAGGAACTCATTCTGTTTGAAATCTTCATTCAACTAAGCATCGTATAGAACAGTATTTACACACAATATTCGTATTTGCGAAACGCCAACGGATTAACGGCGGCGGCAACATTGGTTGCTGTTGGCGCAGGGCGAGTAACCGGTTTGGCATTGACAACCGGAGTTGTTCGTGGATGGCTGACAAGCGACAGCGGCAGGTTGAGCTGCAACAGCTGAAGGGCATGTGTTACTGCAGCTCTGCTGGCAGGCTGGTTGGCAAGATGCCACTGGTTGATTCTGCTGAGCGCACTGCGAAACGCAAGTGGACTCGCATTGTGGTTGGCACTGAGAGCTCTGAGCTACGCTAGCCTGGAGCACGACCTGAACGACTTGAGCATTCTGTGAATCACAAGCGGATTGGCACTGTTGGCACTGCACTGGTGATTGGGCAGGAGCACACTGCGATTGGCATTGCTGAGCACAGGACGGCTGTTGCTGTTGGACGGGCTGCTGAGCGGCAACACAGGTGTTGTCGCATGCTGGCATACATGCCGGAGTGCACTGAGGCTGTGCTTGAACGACAGGCTGAGCAGCACCGCAATTCTGTGAGCACTGTGAGTTGCAGCTATCGAAGCATTGAGCGACTGGCTGTTGCTGTGCAACGCAGGTAGACTGGCATTGGCTCTGGCATTGAGGCATGCAAGCTGCCGAAGGTGCAACGGTGGCGGTGTAGGTTGGCTGGTACTGAACGCCGCAAGTGTTGGCGCATTGTGATTGGCACTGATCGGCACACTGAGCGACTGGCTGTTGCTGGGCTACACACGACGCCTGGCATTGGTCCTGGCACTGTGGCATGCAGGCAGCAGGGGCGGCTGTGGTTGCCGGGTACTGCTGTGTGCAGGTTGGCTGGCAAGCTGGCTGACAGGCAGGTACGCATTGGTTGCTGACTGGAGCTGCCTGGTAGGTGTTGCAGGAGTTCGAGCATTGTGACTGGCATTGGTCAGCGCACTGGGCAGCCGGAATTTGTTGAGCAGTACAGGATTGTTGGCACTGTTGCTGACAGGCTGGCTGACATTGTTGGCTCTGTTGGGCAACTGGGAGAGTGATCTGGAGCTCAATAGTCTGTTGTACCTGAGGCTGCTGTTGGTTACAGGCGACGTTGCACTGCTGCTGGCACTGGTTGTTGCACTGGGCCACAGGCTGCTGCTGAGCCACGCACGATTGCTGGCACTGTTGCTGACAGGCTGGCTGGCATTGACTGACTACTGGAGCTGGTGTAGGGTTGTAGGCCGGTGCGCAGGAAGCTTGGCAGGAGTCCTGGCAGGTCTGTTGGCAGTTGTTCAAGGTAGAGGTGGAACACTGCTGAGCACAGCTCTGCTGGCAGGCTGGCTGACATTGGGTGGTGGTGTACTGCAGAGTCTGGGTCTGTGGAGCACATGCGCATTGTTGAGCTGGCTGAGGCTGGGTGTACTGAGGTTGGCTTTGGCAGGAACACGACATCTGCTGACTAGCTGCTGGTGAACACGAACATTGAGCCTGAGTTTGAGCAGGAGCACATCCGCATTGACGCTTCTCACGAAGCACGCTTCCCTGAAAACATTATGGTTGTAGAGGATGAATTTGTAACGATTATTGAAAGTCTTGAAAAAAATTTTCCATTTAGTCTAAGTGCTTTCTTGGGAAGACTTGCAGCAAGTTAAGTTTTCAAGGCCATTATACTGAAGTAGGATTATTACGCTACTAGGTATATCGGAAGCACTTGGAGCATCGGTAATCGTAATTTAGACAGGAGAAACAAATAATGGAGGAAAAAGTTGTCAAAATTAAAACTTACTGCAGTGAGCAGGAATGTTGAAGCGAAGCAAAGTGCGATAGTGCTGAGATGCATCTCGATGTTCGGTGCAACTTGGAATTGTTCCTAGCCTAAATACCTTCCGGAAGACGAGGGCGTGTCGATAGTGAAGTTTTGGACTAGATTTTCCGTGAGGATGGCTGGGAAACCGGGGCGAGATCATCGAGACGAAGAGACCAAGACGGTCGTCGCGCGACAGATACCTCACGGCTTCTGTTTGTTGTCAAACGGCGGCAATAACTCGACGCGACCCGACGTCTCGTTCTTGTTTACTGAAGCAATCTATTGGCTTTCTCGAAGATAACGACTGCGTCAAACATTGTTCTAATCGGATCAGTCGCGTGCCACTGTCAAAAAAAAAAAAAGAAAAAACCGGATTAGCAGTCACATAGTAAAAAGAAGTACTCAAAGAACCTCGGTAGATAGGTGGGGTATCAGCTAGTTGAGGTACGGTGCAGTACAGGGTCCAGTGAATAATTATGATTCCATTCCGACACTTGCCAAAAGGCATTTCTGCTACAACGATGTTTTTGATAATCAATTACACTTTCAATGCAACAACTACAAGTTTATCAATCCTTTTGGCAGTAGTAGAGCTCATCCGCTCCCTCTTTGAGAAACCACAAAACCACGTTCACGGCTCAAACAATATATACCAAGATATACGGGGTGGGCTCAACGTTCAGAAACTTCTGAAGCAGAAATGGTTTACTAATTTATTGCATCAGCCATTAGTCAGTTACACAATTACTTGCACAATTACCCAGGTGAGACTTCCATTATCTTCTAGATGGTGAAGGCTCATTCAATGCCATTGCAATCATTTGGATGCGAGAGACCGAAGGGCATAGTGAATTCTTTGTGAATCCAATAATGACCGTACAGAAGACTGTTGTACAATCCAGAGAAGCGGAATCAAACAGAGGCAGGGCAGAGTGGGGAGAAGGGCAATGTTTTCAAAGATAGGGCTATTAAAATAGTCCGTTTGTAAGTCAATCCCACTCTTGGACCACCCAAAAGTACGGTAGCAGAGCAGGACTTGGCGGAGTCTTCGATGTGATAGGTTGTCAAGAAGCTTCATTGCCATTCCTACCGTTTGCACAAGTGCCACTCAATTACCCATCCAATAGACAGTAAAGGGCCAGAAATGCAAAGATTGCTGTCTTTGGTAGAGGCACGCAACCACTTATTCATTCTCTGATGAGAAAATCTTTGCGAATAAGCCAATCTTTAATAAATCAAGTGAGCGTGTTCTAAATAGAAACAGCGAAAAAGCAACCTTTCACGACAAAATTGTCATAAGAACAATAAAATTAAGTTTATTGAGGGGTTACTGCAAGTGATATGACGTAGGTGGTCTGGTGGAATACGGGCGGCGTCAACAAAGACGTGTAATTAAGAGCACACTGATGGATGTACTAAAGCATTGATTCGACTATGTTTCGTGAAACAATCATAGTCCTTCCACCAGGACGGTACACCACGCAGAGCCAAGCTCGTCTGGGAAGAGTGCCGACACCAGCTGTCCGACTTCATTAGCATAAGGAATGGCCATCATGTTCTCCAGATCTTAACTCACTTGGCTGCTCACTATGGTCTCTAATTGAAGGAGAGCCTGCCAGGTTTCCAGTCCCAGTTTGGAGTACTAGATAGCGAGACTAAGAAGTGCTGGGAAGAAAGGGAGTAGAAGGAACCTGCGTGCAGAGTGCGAGGAATTCGAGAAAAAAACTTTGGGTTTGTACCTTCGCAATGGGGGATAATTTGGAATTTAACTGTAGCTTGTTGTTGTCCATAATGTAAGCAAACGTGCACATAAATCCCAACGTCATTCTCTGCTTAGAAGCTTCAAATACATTGCAATGTGTAGGGGCCTATAATTTTGGAGCACCATGTAGTGTGAGCAATGGGAAGATTGGAGTAGTGCCAGCTATGCGCTCATTGAACTTTTAAAGTTAAGCCCTGTATTACCACTAACCAAGTGAGCGTGTATTCCATTCCAGAAAAATAGTTAGTTGATACCTCAGAAAAGGTCGCTTGGTACCTGTTTAGTCTGCAGGGTTCCAAATATTGCAAAGACACCGCCTTATCTCTTTCCGTCGTTGTCTTAACCGAATTTGAGCATTCCTAAAGGTGTTAGTGAGCTGTTCATGCCAGTAAACGAATGTTGCAGTGTGGTGATTTTCAGAGGTAAAATGAGCCTAGCGCTCGTTTGCTACTCTCGTTCGACCACACAGCATCGTTGCTGATAAAAACCATCTGCCTTTCCAACGGTCAGGCAAGATTCTAGCGTGACTCTCAACTGCGCCCAAAGCTTATATCAGAAGCTATCAAATTTTAGTTTTTCGTCAGGTTGACTCACTAATACTGATGCTATTTGCTAAGGAGTTTGCAACATGTGCTCCGCAGGGGGCGGGCAGTATTACGTCAGCGTTCGCCGCTCTAGAGATCAGCAATCATTGCGGAGAGTTCCAGTTTAGAGGCTGATCGTCGATCCTCTCTGTCGTAGTCCCCCAGTAGAACCCCACCTCGCCTTTTCCTGGCCCCTAACTTAGACATGAATTGGTTTATCCTTTCCAAGGGTAACTAGCAAAATTAAAAAATACAAGTCGTGCCTCGATGAAACCTGCCTTTGATTTTCCTCCTAATCTGTAGCAGAAATTTGCGGTAGATCTTTGGACCCCCGTAGGTGAATGGATCCGGTACAGAGATCATGCCTTGGTACCTCTTTCGTCAGATTCAATAGGGATTTCTGCTTCGACCTGACAGAGCCGAAAACTCTGTCTTGGATACTTTCCAAGTGGTTACCTTTTGTAATGCTATACCATCGCAAGACAGTTCCAATCGCGACTGAAGAAAGTTGGAAGTTAAATGTAAGAGGCACATTCTCTACATCCTGCAGGTAGCTTATAAGGCTAAAAGAACGTTCACGTCATGGAGAGAGCGGCTAAAAGTTCTACAGCATTCGAACGAGCGAGGCTCAATCCGTCCATTCTTATTACTGGTTGGGTTTCTTCCTCCCCTCATTCACGCGTTTCCGGATTGCAACCTTAGCTTTCGTTTCTGGCTAGGAACTACCTCCGTTACCGTCGTTTCTTCGTGGATGTTTCTGGCGTCCTTAGCCTGACCTCGCCTAAGCACCATTGCCATAGTGTACATTCTCCGGATCAGAGTCCTGAATTATATTGCCCTTCCTGGAATTGTTCACTTCTGGAGTTCTAATAGACTACGACGACGGAAAGTGGTGTTTGGACGAGATATCACCCTTGAGTGAATCAGCTGGTTAGATATGCAACAGCCAAGCTTCTTTTTTGCATTTGCGACACAGTCCCTCTCTTATTCAGCTTTTGGAGCGTCTGGCATGCCTTTTATAGATGGTTTCTGTCAGTAAATGTTTGAAGCAAACTTTGAACACTCATTGTATAAGCCGTTTTTCACTGCATTGATGTCACCGTCTTTAACTGCGAGAAGATAAGCAGGTGATGTGGGAGTGAGCCGTTCAGTAAAAGGGCACATTACAACTCTAATAAATAATCTGTTTGTTGCGGTTGAAAATGAGATGGGATGGAGAAGATCTAATGGACTTCATGGATAATATAACGAGTACACTTCACTAATCTATTACTTCCGTTTGAAATCTCTAATCTAAGAGCTTCTACAGTCCAGAACAGTATGTTGCCACTGAACAATATAACTCCAAGTTATAATGTACAGTGAGTTAGGTGCGACATTAGGGTGTGTATATATTTCACTAAAAATCGGCTTTCACTGTTTTTTAGCGGCAAGGGAGTCCTTTTTTAACGGCAATTCAGTTATCAACCTCAGGGCTATGCTTCATATTCCCACTAGGTGTTATAGCGTACAATAACATCAAGAAAGTTACATATCCTCCGTGATATAAGTGAAATTTGATAACTGGCCCAGAAATGCAAATGACTTCATCATGTCCGTTCAGCATTTTATTTAAGTCGTGCTCCTTTCACTTATAAATAGTTAAGGTTGGTCAGTTACTGGGAGCTATTGATGTGAGAATTTGATAGTCAAATTTTTTTTTGTCAGGGCGAAATTCTGCCCCCTCCCCCCAGGTGTCATTCCAATGGAAACAAACCTAGAATTGATAGTAAACGTGCGACCTGTATTATTTGCAATTATTTGAACTTGAACTACCAAATGCACAGTTGTGGGATCGAATCTCGTATCGATTCCTTCCCAGGCCAATCATGCATTTTATTCCTTCGGGGTTGGTTATAGGGTACCAGTCTCGTCTGGAATGGCGAAAACACTGGCTCATACATCGGTTGTCTACTATGTATAAATCATCAGACCACATATGCATTTAAAACGCTTCTACAAATTTGAATGTAAGTCGAATGCGGGGCGTGTTCTAAGACGTAAACGTGCACCCTTCAAACTTTCAAATTCAGATTTTCCAAACTTGGGTCTGGTGCATGAGTGTGCACCTTAATATAGACTGTTGGTCCACCGCTGACATCGGACATTGGAATCGCCTGCACGGGATGATTGAACGCTGTTTTGTTTGTGCTGTTTGACTACGTGCAAGCTGTGAAAGCATTGGCTGCGCGAATATGCTGCACTGCAGGCATATGGCCGTAGGTTTTTGACGTATAGTAAATCAATTCGAATCTGTCTTATAATTTTCAACAAGTAACACCTTTTGATAAAAGAGTAGATTTATGGCACAAAAAAGTGACATAGGGACCTACACAAACACAAACGCAATTCAATCCGTATTTGTACACACACATAATTCGAGGCCGATCCTCGGCTAGCAGTTGGTTGGAGCTCAGCGACGTCGTCGTCGACAGCATTGTGTGCCTCTGTTACAGGGGGAGTATCCGGGCTTACATTGGCAAGTTTGTTGTGGCTGCTGTCCAGTGACGGGCTCACAAGCCACAACGGTAGGCTGAGCAGGTGCGGATGGTGCACAGGTTTGCGCACAACTCTGTTGGCAAGCAGGTTGGCAAGTGGTTACTGGTTGGCTTTGTTGTGCACATTGTGTAGAACACGTGGATTCACACTGATTTTGGCACTGAGCGGATTGGGCGATGCTTGGCTGAAGAACAACTCGGATCACTGGGGGTTCTTGACCTGCACAGGCATTTTGACACGCCTGACATTGCGCAGAAGTCTGTGTCGGCGAGCACTGTGCTTGGCATTGTTGCACACATGCAGGCAATGCTTCAACGCAAGTGTTTTCACAAGCTGGCATACAGGCTGGGGCACACTGGGCTGAAGCTGAGGCGAGAGGCTGGGGTTGAGCTGGAACATTCACAGGTACACAAAATTCAGAGCACTGAGTTTGACACTGGTCCAAACATGGCGCAGTTGAGTACTGAGTGGCACATGCGGACTGGCATTGCGTTTGGCATTGGGGCAAGCAGGTAGGGTCTTGTCGAGATACTGGGACGTTGATCCGGATGGGTGCTGGCATTTGCTGCTGCTGGACACAGGATGGTTGACAAGCTGGCTGACATGAAGGAGCACACTGCACAGCCGTTTCCTGCTGGGAGCAAGAGGGGTTACAAGCCGGTTGGCATCCAGGAGCGCACTGAGCGGCTGTATGTTGCTGGATACAAGATGGTTGACAAGCTGGTTGACATTGGGGAATGCACTGGTCGTATGTAATAGGAGGCAGGTTACCTGGGCCGATGCCTGGACCGAAGCCAGGAGCAGCAATGGGAAGAGGAGCTGGCATCGGCATAACGCAAGCATTATTGCACTGAATCTGACA
>UZAF01018751.1:5584-19203 GCA_900617895.1 Haemonchus placei
CCCCCCCCCCCCCCCTTCCTCATTGTCCAGCTTGTCCAGTGTCTCCTAGTCATTTCCTGCTCAGCTCAGCTCAGAAGCTCAGAAGCTCATTCTCGATTCATACTTTCGAGTAAAGTCGCTTTTTTCGCAGCCATAAAAGTCTGGCGTCGGTTATGAAATCCGATTTAACTCTTCAACGTGTTGAGAACATTCCCCAAAAAGATCTAATTTGCCCAGCAGTTGTAATGAATGCACTTCTTTTGCCGTACTTACCCACTTACGAAGAATAAATCAACGAGAAAAATAGCTGTTGTCCGTCCAATTGCAAATGAAGTAGTACCCAGTAGTAACAAGTAATCCTTTTTACAGAGAGAATCACCACCACCTACAGAACATAGGCAAACACATGCGAGAACATTTATTAATATTATTACTAGTAATTCCTATAGCTATATGTTTATCACAAGTAACGACTCCAACCCAAGGACAATGCCAGGCAGTCTGTCTGAACGAGGTGAGTACTGTAGCTATGTGTCCCCGTCTACAGCTGATGGCGGCGGCTTCCTGGCTTTCGGACCTTCTGGCCTTCGGTCTTTAACTGCCCACTAAGCTTAGTTGTTTGATAATTTCTTCACCACATCATATTACGTACACCAGATGTTCGGCCCGAACGGCCGAAAGTCAGAGAGAGGGTGTGAAAGATTAAGGGGTGGAGAGAAAAACCAGGAGGGCGAAGATGAGATTGCGATGATGGCTAGGTAGTAATAGTAATAGTAATACAATTACAATAATATTTTCAGTATACCTCTATGAAGGAATTCCTTGCACTAGATGGAAGCGGATATCGAGAAGCAGATGCCGTGAATAATAGCGATTTCGCCTTGGTGAGATACTACAGATCTTTCATTGGTGATGAATTACTGGTTACCAGAAATCGAGTGGTAATTGTAATGATTTCAGTGCAAATTAGGATGTGGATCACCAGGGTTTACCGAGTTAAAATTGGAGCCATTTAAACGAGGCCAAACGGTATACGATACAATCATTAATCAGGGTGAAACGGGCGGTGAGCGGCTTTGAACTCTACAATTTACCTCGGACGTTATGTACGAGGACGAGGAAGGGCCTGATTTGATGGATGGGCTGACGGGAAAAATTTGAAATTTCAGGCTCTCCTACGATGATATCGACATCGTCACCAGTGAAGAGTGTCACGCTGCTTTGTGCTGATAGTGCTGAGAACAATGGCAGTGTATTTTGGCGAGTCGGACTTGAAGTGATGAATAATAGTGATGATGGTATGATGGCACATTGGATAGAGGCTGTACGAAGGATTAACGACGACGTATCCACTGATGTAGTCGTCTTTTCTACATGGGTAAGGCTTCAGGAATTCTCGGCAACTTCCATATTCAGAGTTCATTACAACTTTTTCACTTAGACCTTGTAGATGTAAGTAATTTTGTGCAGAACGTTCCCATGGTGGTTTTGAAATGGCGATGAAATTTCAGACGAAATAGTACCAACATCGGGTATTCGCATGTTCAAATTTTTGTTTCAATCGAAAAAGCTTTTATAAGGAATTGTTTTTTGGTTCCTTTTCTCTACATCTCTCTATATAAGTCGAGCTGGTGGTAGGCAATGATAATCAGTGATAATCAACGATAATGATAACCAGTGGGTAACAAAATCTCGTTTTTGTTTATTCCTCCTTTTCAAATATGGAAAATAGTTTTTCTCAAATGCAAAAAAGCGAAGAAAAAATTGATCGAAAATTTTTTTATTTTGAGAATTGGAAAATGAAAGCGATAATTTCTGTGTACTTCAAGAACTTCATCACTGTTACTTATTACTTACGTTTTTCATGTTTCTTTATTTTTGAAATTTGAGATATCGGTGTTGGTAATTTACGATACTCACTATAGAATTGTTTTGCAAAGTTGATCATTAAAAAAATGTACTATCTGGAATGTTGTGCAATTAGGAGCTGTCGTTTCCGATTTCCGTTTTCTAAGGTCACTCCATTCATGGCCTTCCCGTGACATTTTCAGAATCAGAAATCTGCGGATCTTTTTTTTTNGTCATTGAATTGGAAAAGCTTACTCACACAGGAAAAGACAAGTTTTCGAATAGAGTTCATTTAATCTACTGGCTTCATGGCTGAGTCAGACGGGATGACGTTACGAGGCCCCTTGCATAATATTTACTTTCGACAAAGGTGTAAGTAATGAAAAGGTCAATGTCCCGAATTCAACGTTCGGCCAGTATTACTTTCTATAAAATGAATTATTCTTTTGTACCTTTTTGGCTAGTACTTCTTCTTCTCCTTGGTATTTTGGTGTGGAAATAGATTTCCTCGTAACCCTCTAGTGCCTTACTCAATAGAACTTTCTGTTTAATAAATCGACCTCTTTGATCCTTTACTTCCGATATTTTTCCTATTTTTCGAACCTATTTTGAAAATTGAATTTCCTCGAAACCCCTTCGCTGCCGGACACTTTCTCTGGTCATTGAGAAGGGCTCTCAAAGCAGGCTCTTGGTTTCACGTAGGCTCTTTGCCAGAGAGCTGCCATCCGAACCCCTCCGACTGGATCACGTCATGGAGCGGTTGGAACGTTTTCTTCAGTGTTTGTTTTGATTGTGTGCTCAGTCGACCCAAAAAAAGTATTCTGCACTGAAATGTCAAATCTTCTTTTATCCCACCACCATGGGACCGCCCTCTGTATCGACCGGGATCGATACATATTTCATGTGTGTGGGGGCTACTTGCAGCTATGCAAAGTAGTAGAAGTCGGACGACTTGGATCGAGGAGGGCATTTCAATTGGCAGTTTAGGCTTCACCACCCAAGCTCACATCCGCTCTTCCGTTCAGCGAGATCGTGGTTCTCCTCTATTATTTCAGATTGTCGTCTAGTGGCTGAGAATTCCGCCACAAAGATTTGTCCCACGCTCTGATTTGACTTCATTGAATGAGACCCAGTTAGCTATTATGAGGACGAGATGGCGACGGGTCTAATTTCCCACGATGTAGTGTGTGTGTGTGTGCTGTGGGTGTGTGGACTGATGGTGTGAGCGGATGAAGCAGTCAGTAGCTCTCGAAAAAGGACGAAGAGAAGATGACGGCAGTCGGCAAGAAGAAGAAGAAGCACTTTTGCTGGCGTGCGACTCAAGAGGGATTAGCCTTCGGCAAACAAATGTTAAACGCCCAGGATTTGTCATGTCATTTCGGGTGATAACAAAATGAGTCAACCTCGTCGTTATTACTTTGACGTGAACAAATCCTACGACGAGCAACCCGATTCAAGGATGCTATATAAGCTTTGCATGGCTTTTCTGCTCAAGACTAACCGACGGTTACGGTAACTCAGCGAGACTGGGCGGGCAGATGTTGTGACAGCGAAAAAATGGGCTGATCATTGAGATGGAGATTAGCTAAGATGTTCCAATGAAAAACCACTTACTACCAGTTTCTTCCAGTCACTTCCTGTTCCATTGACGTTGGGTGAGATGGGCGTGACGTAGAGGAAACGGAAAAAACGTACAGATATCCATAATGAATCAACTGTATCACCTGTCGTTTCGATGATCGTCAAGTTGCTCGAACGGATGCCCGTTGACGTCTACGTTCGTCCCTGTCGTGAGCCAAAGTGGTCCAGTGGGTCGACCTGCCTCCGGGAACACGAGGCATAGAGTTCCTTTCCTTCAGAGCTTCCATGAGGAAGTCTAACCACCGGTCCGGCGGCCGTTCTGGTGTTGGTTTGACGTCCCGAGGGATTCGGTCAGTAATCGCCTCGGTCCTACGGTCATCACAAAGTCGTGTGACCTGTCCGGCTAACCTGATTTTCATTCCTTGGCGTCAGCAAGATCCTCGCTGTCCCTGATCCTCTTTCGTTGACCGAATTCGTCGTTGACTTAACTCGCACCTCTAGATTTACCTTTGAAAGATACTCCTCCCGTCCAAATACATTCGAGTAGAGGAGCTAATCGGATGAGCCAGGTGTTTGGTGCATATGAACGTTTATAGTACGAGAGAAAGTAAAAACCGACTCTATTCAAAGTGCCCTACGCATTCGATTTCCATTCAAAGCCGCATTAGCTTTCGAGGTATACAATGATAAGCAGGGATCAGCCGTTTTGCGAATCGATGTTTTCAATCTCCAAAACGAGTTTAGCACCATTCAAAAACTCCAATCCATGATTGGTTTGGACTTTCCGACGAGATTTCATACGTGAACCACACTCATTGAAAACAGCTTTCCACCTGGCACTACCAAGCCTTCTCTACCATAGAAACTTGACACCGTAAAAGTAACCATGGGATATACATATAATAAGGGATAAAAATAGTAATGTATCCAGATAACAATTAATAATAATATCTTAATAAACAAAAATTGCCAGAGAGAGATCATTAATTCAAAAAGAGAAATCGATTCATTCAAAAATATGGGAGTTGGATGCACTTTGATGAATTATTAACTCAGCCCAAATAATTGAATTCCATTGGTATCTTTGGGAAAGATATGCCACTTCGATTCTACTTATTTACATTATTAGTTTGTTGCTTTATAGTAGAAATTATTAGATTGAATGAGCGTTTTCCCGCTTTTTCAGGATATTTAGTGCTGTTTTCCGCTTTCGGCAGTAGTTTTTTCTCCACCAGACACCTCGATTTCGATTTATTCCAAAGCTTCTGCATAAAATTACTGGAAATACTGTACTTTTGGATTAATCAATTTTTTAAGTTTACAGTAAATTCTGTAATAGTATAGTTAAGGTTTCTGTCTCAACGGAATTCTGAAAGCGCCGCGAAGGAATAATATTTTATCACTTAGGCGACCAGCTGCTTCCTATCTCTCCTCTAAGTTTAATCATTTGATTTGTGAAACACCCAAATGAACTTACATTCAATTTTTTAAAATTTTTGAGCCTGCTCAAAAATTTTTTCTTTGCTTTTTCCCTTTTCTTTGCTTTAATTTTATTCCTCAAACAACTCTAATGATATGAGTAACTTATTGTGGCGATCCGCTTCAATCACCCGACAGCGCTCTTGATCATCGGTCATCTTATCACTAATTTTTTCTTTTTTATTTGTTGGTTTATAGTAGTCGGCTCTTTATGGCAATTTGCGAGTTTTCAGAAATAATTTTCGGTGTGTTCTCATTGGTTGCTTGGTAAAAACTCGCGCTAATTTAGACTTTGCGCAGAACGCGTCTAGTTTTCTGTTACCGTCTGCGCTCTCTTGCTGAAAGAACATTTTGCAGGCATGTATTGAGGCCTTGTGTTTCAATGTTTACGTGCAATGATGANTCACATACGTTCGCCTCGTACAGATTGGACAGTCCCCGTTATTCACGGATTCAATGTTTGCTGCCGTTCAAAGTTTGCTGTTGTACTCTGACAATCTGGGTTCTTGCTTCATCTCTAGAAAACTAGAAAGGCATTAAGGGTGCCGTGCAGTGTTAAAGGGTACTTCAAAATTAACTGGGTCCTATATGAGCGCTCTAGCACACTTTATTTCAGAAGGCCTATTAGGAACTATTACTTACCATCTATTATAACCACTTTGTTACTTCTGCACAAACGGCCCACTCTATATCGTGGTTTCCGCTGCGACCCCGATTGACCCCGATTCGGCACTGGTTTTTAAAATATTACTCAATTAAATGTAGTCAAAAAATAAGGGAGTTGTTAAATGAACCTATAAATCAAGTCCAGTCTTCACGAGGATAAACTATTTCTACAAAACCTGAGCCTGACGAAATCTCAAACTAAATTCCTCAACTAGTACCAGTTAGAAGTGTCTGATATCATGACTACCGTAAGAATCCTATTTTTACACCATCGTAATCGGTCATGTCAGTGGCCCGCAACCGCGACGTCAGGTGCCGTGAAATATGGCTAGTTCATGAGTAGCGGTGTAGAGCAACGTCCTTGTATTCAATCAATAGTTGTTGAATAATCAATAACGTGAAAAAATTTCTTTTCCTTTTCAGTGCTATACATCATATGTGGATTTTTTTGGTGTCGTTGATGTAACGAATTCCTCTGTACAATTTCGTGTGTCATCATTTAATGGTAGTGGCCTAATGGGGCCTTTAATGAGCTCCAAATGGTATACGGAAGAACAACTGGCTGGAGGAAATCACATACAAATGGTTGTTGCTGACGAGGTAATTCACAGCTTATAATTACCAGTAAAAAAAATGCCATCATTCTGCATATATATCTTTTAGCTGTGGAAGGACGAGTTGGCGGCGGTCCGAGTTGCCTTCAAGTCAACGCAAATGTCTTCATGTTCCCTCGTGCTCACCTATAATTCCCACATGGGAGTTGAACAACGTATGGAATTCGTGATGGTGAGTGGATTACTCGGATCGATTACTTGAGTAATCGATCGATACTGACGGATCACTCTGGGATGTTCTATAGGAAATAGGTTTTCACCCAGAAAGAAGGCGCGCAATATCCTACCGAACGAGCTTGAAAGGGGGCGATGCTTGATACTGTACTGTATACTGTGTTGTACTAGTAAAGCTATACTATGTAGTGTGTCTAATAATGTCCTCATTAGCAGAAAAATATCAGCGACTCAGAAAAACCGGATCTGAACAAAGAGAACAGTAGCTAGAAAATAAGCTGGTAAACAATTAGCGTCAGGCCAGTGCATCCGGGCCTAAACTCGATTAGGACCAATTGTGTGGATTGTTTGAATATCTGGAAATAATTGTAAATATATGTAAATACTCACTGAAATATTGTGTTGGCGTGCCTTCCCACCTGTAGTGACACCACCGCGCGTAAACGAGGCCTGTGATTGGTGGGTTGGTCATGATAGCCAATCACATGAGCAACTGGCCCGAAATACTATCTGTGAGGTCGTATTTGAGGTAGTTTTGAATTTTGGATTTTTGATTAGTCCTACTCCTCTTTCCAGGACCGTTCTCGTGGTTTCCTTCTCGATCGACTGGCGTTTGATCATCCGTACACCCTACGGTTATGGCGCATTGGTGCCGTCACGACGGCATACACTTCACATGAATTTCGTACACCCCAGTGCTTGAAATTGGTGCATGATCCAGCTTTATGTGGTGAGTTCCGGTACCTTCCACCGATTTCAACCCCTGCTAAAAAAATTGAAGAAGAATAGACTGCTTCATAGTGTCTTTCATCACGTCTCTCCACAAAAATAGCATTTTCGAAGGGTTTCTCTGATCCTGTGTAGAAGCTGTAACGTCCTCGAAACTCCATCTTCACTGAATTAGCAGTTTCTGCTATTACCGGTTTTCTTCTGGAGTGCTATTACTACTACTATGTTGAGTAGCACCATAGGAAGCTCGCGAATCTGCCACAAAATTGGTGCCTTTCCCCCAAAACTACGGAAAAAATGGTCTTTCTTCACCAAAGCGCCACAACTTTTTAGTGGAGGTGTCTTTCTGAAAACGGGCTTGAGGTTGAATTCTGCAAAGCTTTGTAGTTATAATTCTTTCTACGAAAAAGATATATGTAGATGAAAATGACCGTTTTTCTATGGTTTTTATCGTGTCGCCGCCATATCCTGGGGCTTCAGCAGCATTTTTGGTGTACGTTTATCAGCAGTTTCGATCTTGTCCCTTCTCACTTAACTCACATCCATCAGTCAGTGCTGGGTGACTNTTGACTATGGTGTCTAATAGCTGTTTGAGAGTGAGTTGTGTGTGTTCCGATTGTCTCGTAAAATAAATGAATGGACATGAGGTTACGACGAAACCTCAGGGACCGATTCAAGTAAGTTACCTCACAAGTGACTGGGAGGTCCCGAGGAGGAATCGGTCCCTCTTTATGTTTTACTAGTTGGTAAGAAAGCAGGGTTTGAGTCAATTTACTCAGCTGTAGTTGACACTTTTAGCACCACCACCCGTAAGTGATATATCGTGGATATGGAATTCGAGTGAGAATGAAGGCAATCGAATTGTACTGTCATGGACATATGGATCACTCAGTCAAATGGTAGAAGACGGTAAGATTTCAATGGCCATTTAATCTATTATTAACTCTACTATTACTACGAAAAAAATATATGTTGATGCCTGCGCGTCTTGCTTGCACAGGCCATAAGTTCCTTACTTACCAGGAGGCCTGTTTTGGCAGTTCGACTTTGGAAATTCTCGGCTGGGAGATCGTTATATACTGCCCATAAGGTGTGAGAAGCTGGGGAAACATTTATTCGACTACTCTTGAAGACAAAAAAAGAGTAAAGAGTATCCATAGGAATATGCATAAATAAAGCAGCATAGTATAATATGTATAGCACGAGTGCGCTTACAACTGTACCTACGTTTCCCAGCGGAAGCTGAGTGCACTGCGCATCCTGGGAGGAACCGCCTATACGGCATTCTTATTTGATTTAGTCCTGTGATTTTATTGTCGGAAGGAGTGATGATAAATTCGTTGCCTTACCAAGCAGCTACATGCAGTATCCATGCTCATGACAGTTAATGTTACTTAATAAATGATAACAAATAATACCTTATGGTTGCAACATTGAGTAATAAGTGATAATGTACAATGAACATTCATAATAACAGCAGTCATACAGTATTAGTAATTATAACCGTCTAAGCTCCTCTTCATGTGCTATTAGACCATTCATAGCTTCTGCTTTTCACTTTGACAAGAAAATTAACTATTTTTCAGATTCGCGAGTAGAACGTCGTGATTCAGTTGCCCCCGCAGTGACGTCTTTTCCCCGTATGGTGCATTTCGACATCGCCATCAACCCTTTGGTCACTGCTACTCAGTATCAATGTCAGTTTTTGGATGTACAACGACGCGTTGTGACATGGGTAAGCCTTTGAGCCATGTTCTTCACTATTATAAGGGTACTAGTAACGGCGGGCTCTGAGGCATAGGCCCAATGGAGTCAGCAGAACATGGGCCCCTTCCAAATGAAGGGATATTAGTACTTCAGTGATGAAATGCTTATTCCTTAAGCGAATGAAGCATCCTAAGGAATGAGTACTACTTTTCGCAAAAAATCTAACTGATACCCAGATAGGGGCTACCTAAGAGATTAGGTAGACCACGGTCAGATACTGCAGTACGGTTGTGAAACAGGTTGTGATCTTTGTAATTCTTCTGGTTCAGATATATCACATCCGGTAACCAAAGAGCTCTCTTACAAGTTAATTGGTTTGTTTGGAATGCATCGATTGCATGAAGTGGGTTGTGGCTCAGTACCGAACGCATTATGTGTAACTGACGCGCGCGGTCGCGACGCGTCAAGCTTCTTTCATCACTCATGTAATGATGAAAGAGCTCAACATACCCCATGGATAGGTGTTTTTAAAACCCTTTTTCGCTTCTATACCTGATAATACTGACTTTTGTAATGATGTCAATCAGGTAATCGGTAAGCCACACTGCTATCGCTAATACCAGTTATTCGCCATTCTTTGAATAATCAAGTCCGACAAAATGTATCACCTCACAGTGACTGTTAATATATGTTTTAGACTCATCGTTCGGTTGTTCTATATGTTCCCAACGAGCATTGCAATTACGGTATTGAAATTACCGTAGTGGATTCACGTAATCGACGTAGTACCACTACGAAAGCCCAAGTGATTCGATTCGAAGAGAAATATCAGATGTTGCTATCAGCTGATGGATGGAACACTGGAGTGGTGAGAGTTTTTGGGCTTTTTGTAGACGGAACGACTCAATCCAAATGTACTGTTTCAGATTGTCCTATCGTTGATAGTCCTGGCATCATTTGTTACCGTATCCGGTGGATTGGTAGCTTGCAGGATAAGAGATCATCGTGAATGGAACACAATCAAGCGAAGTATCAGCCCTCCATCACCAGGCCTTACTATCACACGGACCGCCTCGACCTCGGTGGTTGGGGTCGCCAACAAATACGGCATGTACATGTATATTTTGATTTATTACATATTTATATATATACATAACGAAGTTAATTTTTACTTTGATACTTATCATGGAGCGGCGGTAATGCTTGTAACTAGATGTGTATGAAGCCTGGGTTTTTCTTTATCCAGCAGGCTTAGTTCCGGCCTCACTTGTTGCCGTAAATGAGGAATGCGCCGTGCACTTGGCAGAAGTGGAAATGGCTTTTCCTTTGGGAAGGGGATGGAGAAAGCTGCGTGTTTTATTCATACTTTATCACCTGTACCTCCTTCGACTCCTTGAATAACATGGTTTGATGCCCGAAAGTTGTCAATTCCTGGGATAAATCGAGTACACGGCTCATCCTCCCAAAAGATTGGATGTAGCCATGCAAACTGTTCATGAATTTTTACATATACCCAATGAAAACTAGACTGAAGTTAAATGATCTGTTAAGAAAATCATGGCCCTTTGGCCCGTGAACCAATCACCTACTGATACACTTCAGTAATTTTTTTATTTTTACATTTATTATTTTACTATTATTTTCAATTATTTTACTATTTTTCACTTATTCTCAATTTATTTTGTTGTTTTTCATTTCTCATTTCAGCATTGAAGGAGCGGTGTCCCATGCGAACGGTGAACATGGTCCGGCTGTCGTTTAGCGACGACAGTGAGACACCGGTGAATTCGACACCTATCGTGAAAGGGGTACGCAGTAATCTTTGAAGTAATTTGGAGTACAAACGAGCTACTTATTTGTAGAATTCCACAACGGAGACGTCCGATGGTGATGACTGCTTCAAGGCGTTACCCGTTACTCCAACAACAGACGATACCGAGTACGACACGATTGGTACTCCGAAGCTAACACATAATGTAATTTCTCCATTATCCAAAAATAACTGTTTTATAATGGAAACTTCGGGGAAGAGAAAAAACTTCAGGGTGAGAATGCCCTCAGGGTAGCTGTGTATTAGCTCTGATGAGCTGTAGTGGCAACATTTGGGGAACCACAGCTTACAAACAGCCAACCAGAGTCGAAGAGAGACCACTTTCGAGACCAAAAGAACAGTTACTATTATTCTTTGGTGTTCTGAAATATTGAGAAACTTTCCGAAGTACCCTGGTAAGTGGATTGCCGCGTTTTGCCGCAAGTTTATCGTGCGCGGCAATCGAGGCACTCCTGCAGCGGACGGCAGTGCCGCCGCGGGCGACGGCACCTCTTGTCCAAGTGGAACACGTCTAAGAATAACTAGAAGGACACTAAAATAACTCGGTAATGTAGTAAATACTTAAGACGTTTTAATGCTGTACTGGAGACTGGTCAAGTAACCTATTCTCGCGAATATTTCGAATAGGTTCAACAAGAAAATGCTACTTTTCCATTTAGCCATGCCAAACGGGAAGATGTTCTGGCGGATGTCTAGCCGCCACTATAATCACTTCTGTAGCCAGTATCAAGCCGAACACCTTGGCGTATGTACATTCTTGTACTTTTGCTGACGCTACGAGGTCATTAGGTCACATTTCCATCTTCAGAGTGCCACATGATTGCTTGATAGTTACTCGACGGCTGACGAGGTCTCAATTTTCATTATGGACCACAAAACATGTGATGTGGCAAACTACTGAACAGACGTTTGCCATTAAATACTCGCAACGTAAGTAGTAGGTATATAACTCGATAGTAACACACTCCCAGTAGCACTTCTGAAACTGCAACTTCCCATTTCAGAAGGCATTGGGCTTCTTCGAAGGGAGTTCAAAATTTTGAATCATATCTCAGTGACTCATCCGAATTTGGTTCGATGGTTAGGTGTTGGAGTTTGTAGTGATCAGGTATGAAGTTTTGTTACTGGAGTAGTATTTGAGTAGTTGATTCAAACCTATATTTATGACAACTTGGCGCGGATGTCTTCGTATTGTTATCATTTATTATTATTATCATTACATAATTACATATATATGGTACAATATATTACTTTACTGGTCTTCAGCCTTACGCTGTGAGGAAATGGATTAAATGAAGGCGAACAGAGGGCGAAATAAGTCTAGGCGCGTTCCACACACGCGTGCGGCTCGTCGCGCGCGGTATAAAAACTACTCACAGACCGTCGCGCGAAACTTTCGCTTGCGGCGGGGGCAAACTTAGGCGGGCACGGTCAGACTTGAATCGGCCTTGGTGGAAGTCAAAAGCAACGTTTCTGCTTGAAAAAAAAAACAAAATCTGATTTCTTTGAAATAAAATTGCCAATCCCAGCTGGATTTTATTCTGTAGCAGCCTCTGACTTTTTTTTTCCAAAAAATTTTCTCTACATACTCTTCAAAGTATCGATCGATTTTTCAAGGTTCTGTCATTATTGTTCGAGCCATGCAGTGGTGGAACACTGGCGAATTTCCTTGACGAGGCTAAAAAAGTTCTTTCTCACAGGTAAGACTTTGTACTTTTCTCCTTTCTTGACTTAAAGTTTTTATGTGTAAAAAACCGCTAATCTTTTTTTGTGCTTGACTTTCGATGAGGAACTTCGTTAGGTAGTTTTTATTCCAGAACCTCATTCGATATGCCGTCGTTAGAGCACAAAGTGCACTTCTTAGCATATCATCTTCATCGGTTTGCTTTGAATGTTGCTCAAGCATTGGTCAGTTCAATTTCTTTCTGCATATTTCTTTTTCTTTATTTTGTTCCTAGCGTCCTTTTTTTTCAAAAAAGGAATTGAATAATAAGTTTGATGAATTACTGGCTGCTGTTCCGTAGTAGTCCGACCCTGTGAGGATCGGTCCTAGCTATGAGTTTCTTCTTAGAATTCGCTTAGAACGAGCTTGATTGTTCTATGAAAAATCTCAACAGGTGAAGGATAAAGTCCTAGTTAGTCAACCCCTTTTCGGGATGCGCTCCGCATTCGAAGCCTATTTAGAATCGTAGTGACGTTTTGAATGCGTATGTGGCTAATCCAATGAATTGGGGGAGGGGGAGGGGGGTCAGCCGATGTACAAGTTAAACTTTCATCCTCACAGGCGCTTTTGTTACTAATTACGTGTCCGCGGAGGGATGGAAGGCCTGGTAGACTGAGGTAATTACCTGGGTTTCGATCCCCGGACCATGCATGTGGTAGGGCGCCACTTGTCGCTACACCACCACCGCTCTATGAAGAATATATGATTTATATCGAATTTAGCCTTCATGTAGGCGTATGAACATCATTCAGGATAGGATATTTTTCTAATTTTTCTAATGAAAAAAGTGGCAATTTTCAAAAGAAATACTTCGAGTTCTATATAACACCCCTGAGACACTTATTCATTTGTTTCCATATCTCGGTCCCGCTGATCGTTCAAAATCGTGAAAACCGTCGAGGGGGCTTGACAGGCTTTGATTTACTGACTTACTGACGAGTTACAGTACTCCTGTGTGCTGAAAGACCAGTTTCGATTGATGTGTCGTCGAAAGACGTGCATATCATTAACTTTACGTCGACAGGCTGCGGGTATAAATTTGAGCTTGACCTTGACAAGTAGCCGCTTCAATAGTTTGGCCGTGGATTACCGTAGACTGAAGGGTTCTGAGATGTAAAACTTATTACTGGCACAAAACTAGCTGCCTATTTTAATGTACAACTACTTTAACAGTACTTGTACATCTAACCATGGAGGGGTAGTCTACTTATCTTGGAACTTTGAATTCAGACCCAGATAGATCGATAGGGTTTTGAATGCTGTTTACGAAAATGGAAATTAAATCTGC
>UZAF01018751.1:19648-29914 GCA_900617895.1 Haemonchus placei
TTGTATATGATAGTGTAGCACTTACCCATACTCTAGAACTTAAGTGGCCGATACTTCTTAAGCAAGTTGACTCTCTTTCAAAAATACAAATAACAAAATATATTTTTACCTGTAAATAGACGGTAAAAACCAAAAATTATGAGGTTGTCCATAAAAAAAAATGATTTTAACCTTCTTTTCCCATCTTTCCTTTGTTTCAAATCAGTTAGATGGAGGTGCGAGCGACTGTACCTTCGGTCCAGCCTTTTCTAATAGCGTTAGTCAGCGTGATTAAATGTAAAATTGTAGTAAGAGCTCTCGCAAATTGTTTCATTGCCTCGCGATTGATTGCTTGTGGCTTCAAAACGGAAAATCGCTTTACGTTGAGCTGAACGGAAGTAGACGCGAGCGGCTGCGTTGCGAGTTGCGGGTCTGTGCATATGTTTCGGCTATGTTTCTCAATAGTGAGCCTTATTTATTTACGTTGAGCTGAACGGAAGTAGACGCGAGCGGCTGCGTTGCGAGTTGCGGGTCTGTGCATATGTTTCGGCTATGTTTCTCAATAGTGAGCCTTATTTAGTTTCTCAATAGTGAGCCTTATTTACAGGTATACCAGCGGCTGCGTTGCGAGTTGCGGGTCTGTGCATATGTTTCGGCTATGTTTCTCAATAGTGAGCCTTATTTACAGGTATACCTTCATGATCAAGGCTGTACACATTCACATATCACAGTGGAAAACGTCTATTTAGCCTTGGATTATAATGATCCCTTGGACATTCCATGTGATCAAACTGTAAAGCTTGGTGATTTCTGTGAGTAGTTACTTGCTCTACTTATCCTACTTATTAACAGCAACCGGAAATCTCAATCAACGGTGAAAACTACTCGAGCGCGACTGATGTGTGAGTCACTTTGTTTGCAAGGTGCTTATCTACATGTACTAAAGTAATTACAAGTTTCCAGTTGGCAGTATGGGTTATTCTTGTCATCGGTGATAACGTTGAACTCGGCACAGGCTCTTATTTGCTTGCCACCGGATGTACTTCTCACCGATAGGATCATAAAAAACTACTACACGTGCCTTTCATCTGGAATTCGACAAGTGTGAGTACTTCACAGTACAAGTGCAGTAATGGTAAAAAGTTGTGATGGCTGAATGACTGCAGTGAAGAGTGAAATTGCCTATGTCTTTTTTTTATTCAGAGATCCATATATGTCATCATTGAAAAGCAGGATTCTCATGTGCTTGACGTCTAATGTTCGAAATCGAGCAACGATGAAGAAAATCCAGGCGAGTTTCCACCGAGTTTGAGGGGCAGTTGAACCTAAAATAAGTAGTTTTGAATCATGAATGAATGCAAGACAGGAATTGAAATTGAAAAACAGTGGCTATACTGGGCGATATGCCGCGCTGGCTGCAAGCTGGCGGGTACAGCACATCGACCAATAAGCGCTTGCTGAAGCGCTTCAACGCGCTCCCATTGGTGGGTCGTCACTCGAGCTTCCTGAGTGTAGGGAATGCTCAGTTTCGATTTGCCTATGAACACTAATAATAAGCTTATTTCCAAAATTTTTCGTCTATAAGGGACACTTATATTTTTTTCACGATTTCTTTTTTTGACGTTTCATAGCGCGATGTCAAGGAATAATGGTGTCAACCTAAAGCCCTCCGATTAATTTCAGTCCTTCTGGTAGCAAGTTATATTTTTTGTTGAATTCATTACATTCTTGTTAAATTGTCATTACTTATTTGCTGTGTATTTATTATTAGTGATCTAAGGCGTACCACACGATTAAAATGGCTTCTTCGTAGAACGGAATAGGCTAGTGTCCATGTTATGTACTCTCCGAAACCCTCCGTGTTTTTATGGATTTTTTATTCTAGAGGAAGGTCCCTCGTTTCCTTCCCTGACGGTGCTGCTTGGTTTTCAGTTTTCTATTTTGAGCTCTACAGCTGTTTCTTTTAGAGGGCTATCTATTTCCATTAACGACGCAACTGCTCCCGAAGAGAGGTTTTTCTTCGGGCAGGATTTTAAGACTGCGCTTTTTAGCTGTAACGGGGGCATAAAAAGCATGTCGAGTATCCGAAGAACGTATGCCATATAATCGATCAAATAATGTCGACTAATCGATCAATCAAAACTTTGCCTATTGTTATGCAGTGGCAAAACTTTAGCACGAACGCTAAATAGTACTTTGGCAAGACACAGCCAGGCCAATCTCGATTGTTTCGTTTAGATTATTGCTGAATCTCGGCCTTTTGAAATCCCGGAAGTAGTAGTTTTCGGGGTCACCCGAGGTTATAGAGTTTACTGAGCTCGGACGAGTTTCCGAGAACAGCGGGTGCTGAGCTTGGACGAGTTTTCAAGACTTTTACTATTACGCCAGGACTGTTGAAGTAGATGCATGAACAAGGCTGATTGTATAGAATAAATTAAGAAACGGCCACGTGCATACCTCTATAAATAAATAGAAATACAATTGAAATGTTTACTTATTATTTATTACAGAGCATCGAATGAAGCTGCAGTTGTACCGAAAATATTATGCTCTAAACAATCTGTTGTGGTATTAGAAAATAAAGCGAGCCGTGCAAAGATGTTCGCTTAATTATCTGAATAGTAAAAATAAAGAAATATTATCACTGATGACAAATAACAATTGTTAATATACATCGGCAAATTCGTCCTTGGTAAAGTTGCTCCACTTACACGTGTGCGATCTTCCTGCGTACACAAGTGGGCGGGATTGCCAAAAAGGGCGTGGCTGCCGGGGTTCTACAGCAAAAGTTGGAGCTGAACTTTTATTTCAAACTTGTATTCATTTTTCGAGAATACTTCATAGCAGAGATTTTACATTGTAATTGATAATCAGGCTATAAAAATGACAGTTTTCAGAAAGAGCTGGTTTCCCTCGACTTCAAAGCACCCGAATCTGTGACTGGAACGAACTCGGTGTTAGTATGAGGTTCAGGTTACTGTACTCCTCATGACCATGAGGCTCACTGAGCCTCATTCACTGCCATACAACAACACTCCTCAGATCGTTGTTTGTTTACTGTTAAGTAAGGCATGTTCATTAGCCTCCAAGGTCTCTATGATGATCTCACTGGAATCTTTCTTATTGAAACCCATTCGACTGCACTAGTTTCCCAAGTATTGATAAAGTAATATTGTTGTTAATAATAATTAATATTTTTGCATGTGCTTGTTAATATTCACTGATAAGGCAAAGAGTAGTATAGTCAGTCAACGGAGGCCGAAAAAGCCTCCCTAAATCCACTAATCACTCAGCAATTTTCTGCTGCCTTCCTGTTTTACTGCTTTGTACTACTAGTAGGTACTACTTACTAGTAATGCTACTCTTTGTATGTAATATTTCATAGATCGGTTATGATTTCTATAATCTATATAGGTCACGTGATTCTATGTCATCTCATTTTTATCTCATCATCATCATCCCCGTGTAAACAGAGCTAGTTCATTTACTTCTTTCTTTTTTACTTACTTCTTCATTCCTTTCTTTATTTTCTAATTATTATTTTTATTTCCATCCAATTCTACTTTCGGGTCACGTGCTGTATGTTCAGCTTACGAGTGATTGCTTCAATTTTGTGGTTATAAATGAGTCTAAGTCATTTTATCGTTGCTGTCACTCGTGTTTGAAAGTAAAGCATTTCAAGATCAATTTAATGTACTGGTATTTTGTTACTTGTTTACTTAGTACTTCGAAAAGTCCGAGATACTGACGTGTCTTGCAAGTGTTCTGGAATTTTTTTGAAGTTTTTTTTATTAAGCCTGTGAGAAGGTCTTTGATGGTCTACTTTACCAAAGCAACGAGCAGTAAGCTTACCAGTATGTGGGCCCTTTCGTTTCTGTTCACCCGATTTCTCGGGAATCGTATTAATCCTCCCATTTATCAAGTCAGGTTTGTTTCATAGCTCATTTCCTGAACAGAAGGAATCAATCATTTTTTTCATTTCCGCTGAGCCCCCGGGATAGGATGGTTATTTGCACATTCTTACTATATAAAACTGGACCTACGATTACTTCAGTATACTGGTACTTCTTCTAAGGAAGTATGATAAATTCCCAGTTAACTGAAGGAATTGCAGTAACTAGTTCACAGTAGCATTTGTACAGTCCTGCCAAGTGCCAATCATCTTTTCTTAACGGCACAGTCCACGAATACGGAGGGAAGTTGTACTGATAAAAGGAATAGCAATGAAGTGACCATGTGAACAAGTAAATTACATAGTAGTCAGTTATTTAGTAAGGTTAACGAGGTTCCTAAATTGTGATCAATAATATAATAATAACAATAAATAATTGGACTCGTAGATGCTTCCATAGCCTACGTCACTTAAGGCGCAGTTGACGATAATTTTGGGGTGCCTAGTTATAGAGGATTAATGGAACTGCAGTCCAGAAAAGTGTAAAAGGGCAAAACGGGGAAATCAGTGTGTTCGCACAAAATATAAGGCTTCGAAAAAGTAGTAAAATCAGGGGCTGATCGAGAATGGGACGGCAAACATCACATGGATGTTGTATTCGGACGAGCTGTCCGAATGTGTGCGTCATTGCACACAGCTGGCCACAGTAAGCTACCTACGTGAAGCGTGTGCGTCCCGGTGCGAATGGTATCTTCATCACGAAGTACGTATTCTTCCGTCTTTGGGTGTATCGGCTAAGCCGGTTTTGAGGCTCTTACTCTTAGGTTATCTAGGCTGTTTTTCGACTCAACAGCGTCTCTTGTGCCATCCATGAGGGTCGCAGGCATATCCCCCAGAAGCATCGAGAAGCGTTTTTGTCGTATACTGTGTATTTGAATCAGCTTGGTTTAGACCGAACTGTGTCGCAAGTTGATGTCATTTTCTCTTGCTTTGCTATAGGCTGTTACTCATCGTTTCCTACTTGTGTTCTTATGCGACTACTCCATACTGGAGTTGTTTTTCAAACTTGTAGCACGAACTCCGCCTCCCGTGACATGCTCCACCCACCGCGTTCTTCCTCCTCTTCGGTCCTACAAACTGCTAGGCGTATCTGCACTGTCAAAAAATAGCACTACAAACATCTGGCTCTAAGCTTAGCCCATTTTTACACACGCTGCGACCACCATTGAAGCCTGGCATTGCGCTTTCTTTATAAAAACAGCTGTTTACCCTGTCACGTTCTTCTGGCGACTAGGCTGTTTTAAAGCGGAATAATGGCTTTTTGCGTAAGCCCGGTTAGAACTGGCAATCTTCGTAGTGAACTGACAACCGGTACCAGACGATCAAAGCGAGCTGTGAGGCTCTTGGGTGTGGTGCAGATGGATCGAGATTGTCGCGTCGCGGCGAGAGCGAGGCTCCATGCAAAGGAATGTAGTGGAATGCAGCAGCAAGTAAGAAATACAGGAACAAAAGAACTAACATTAGAATCATGCCGAAAATAATAATCGTACATCGATTGAGCTGTATGATGAACGCTAGAACTGTAATAATCAGGCGAATGGTCCGCGACTGCCGCGCGCGTCGAATCGATTACGCAAGACCGATCCTACTGGCCTTCTCCCAAGGCTCACCTCAACTTTACCATATGAAGGCAAAATCGAGTTTCTGGTAGCCCCCTTTGCTGGTAGTGGGGACATGGGGCCAACAGTTGGCTTCTGAGCCCCACATCTAATGTAAGTACAATGCAATGTACAGTCGTTTATTACAAGAAATAAGCTGCTAACTGTTACACCTGTAATCAATGGTTTCACAAGGTGGTTGTGCATTCAGTACATGTACAGAGCTACAGTCGTTTCAACAAAACAGCAAGATAATTCAAAGAAAATAGAACAAGTACTGTCAGACGGACGGAAACAATCACAAAACTTTCTGTTTAGTGCCAGAAAGGGAAGATGAGGAGGTAATCCGGATAGAAGAGAGCGTGGCAATACGGTCTGAGGCTCACTTGGATGAATACATCAGAAAAATGCATGTAGGAAATGCGCTATCATTATGACGTTAATCATTCAGCCTCAGTGTTTGCCAGGACGTTCCGCGTGCGGTCGCGACGCGGCGTCTCGTTACCATATAAGCGTGGTGCCGTCATAAATGTTCATCAGAGGCGAAATGCATTTATTGCAATGTGATCGACTATATGATTGACAGCCTGTACAAAAATCGGAACCCGGAACTCTGAAATAAGATTAAATTTGGACGGTTAACAGGAAAGTCAATTGGATAAGCCACTCACGTTCAATGACATCTTAGAAGCTGTATTGTTGGAGTTGGAGTTGGATGTCAGAGATCTGCACGTATGCATGATTTCAATGGTCGCTTCAGGCTGGGGCTGCTCGAGATCGTTGAAGAAGCTGAAGATGCTCCTCGTCCGGAATCTCGTCCATCCTTAAAATGGTTTTTGCTACTCATGTAGAACCATGCAATTTCGGAGCTCTATTAAGCAAGTCCTCGTTGGCCAAAATGGATTTCTCTCAATTCCACTGACCAGCTTTTTTCAAAACAAAATGGGACTAAACATGCATGTAGGCTATTTGGGATTGTGAAATTGCTTTAAGGTATATCTTTCTTTGGTACCTTATCTTGGTGGTATTTCCTCAGTTGATTCTTTGCGAAACCAGGTCATTTAATACACTCAAACAGTAGATATGCGAAGTTTTACGCGAAGAAATCGACAACTCGGGGCAGTGAGCGCCAAAAAGCAGGAAGGCACGCCCCTACAGGGATCCCCGCCCCAATTTGTTCTACCGACCAAATAGGCGGGAAACGCGCTAATGGTCAGCCACCCTCAGTTTAAAAAAAAATGCTTTTGAAGCCTAAAACTCCGTTGACAAAGAGATTTCAGAAGCTCTTGTATGAATCATTTTGAAGGATTTTCCACCGATGTTACGTTTCTGCGATGTTCGGGGCGCTGTTCTCATGAACGAAAACATTCTATTGTAGGCGATACATATGGCTTGGTTTATAAGATGGAAATAAATGTTGTTTTTTTAGGAAACGGCGTCACCTGCGATGTATCGCGACAATTTTCTGGGCTCTTGGCTCGAACCGATGTGATACATTCGTCAAGGTGGGTTTGGAGCAGGTCGCACACTCGCAGAGAGTCGATCAACATTGAATCGTAGACCTAAAATTGAAGTTCTGAGGTCAAAGGTCAGATATTACTTCGACTTTTTCTATTGATTTTTCTTGTGTTACTTTCTTACTGCATGGTTGATCTGTACTGCCATATCTCAGCCCTCCCAGTACTGCAGTACATAGGGCCCACGTAAGTCTTCTACTTCAATGCTAAATCTCATACAAAGACTGATGGAGTTAAGTTTAGGAAGATGAACTCCCACTGGGATTGCATTCAGCTGACGGCGGCTCTGCTGAATTTGTCAGGCTCAAGGGGTTAGAACCGAAATTTCTTCTCCGAGACTCCAGAAGCAGTGTCAGAGGATGGCCCCTCAAAAATCTCTTGTCGGACTAGACGACCTGGTAACCTTTGTTGTAGGTTTAGTCGAGTTATTTGCAGATTACATGAAAGCCTAGAAAAATGAGGACGTCCCGACCTTTCCAGCAAAGACCCAATTTGCAAAGTAATCAAAAATGGATGCATCCCAGACAGATTGAAAACGTTTTGTTTTCCCTTCTTTTTTCTGGTCCTGTCCTTCTGTGCATAACACAGCTGCAGCCGAAATTGGCAGAGCAGTGGAGGTTCTTACTAAACAGAGCAAAAGCATAAGCAAAACTGTAATATATAGACACAGATACGCCTGGATGAGTTCAAGAGGAACCTGTGAAAATCCAAGACAGTTTGAGTTTTTTGAAATGGTGTTGTGGCAAGTTGCGCACTATCACACAAGAACGGTCTGGAGATCAAACCTGGATCAATATTCGCCCAGCCCAACTGACAATAAGCCTTGGGAGTATGTTAGCCGGTATCAGACTCATCTGAGAGCATAAGAGCACTAACTTGTACATTGGATGACCTATTGGATGACCACAGTAATTCACTGTTTTGACTTAAAGCGTTTTCAAAATTACGCCAATCAATCTCCAAGGAAAATCGAATGCGTGGCGCGTCCAAAAAGTGGACTGATTGAGGCCAACCTTTCATACATCATGCACCCAAGAAAAAGACTCTGAGAAATTCGGTGAAGGACTAAGCTATTGCAAAAAAGCGTAGCTATCCTATCAGACTCGGTTTTTAAGGTCTCGCTCGTTAATGAAGGAGTTCAGTCAGTGATTTTCGTGACCAGTTACTTTTACTGGTTGAACTAGTAACTCTTAACAAGATCATCGCTTACCTCTTGTTCAAATAAGCAATTTCGCATGCTACGATCTTCTCGTTTGGTGATTTTTGCATGTTTTGGAATGCTACGAGCAACGATCGGCTGTTCAGCTGCTATCGTCTCCAGAGCTTCAACCAATACGGCTGGATCCTCCTCGAGAAGTGCATCAAATGATTGGGACTGAAAAGAATCAATCGATATCTATTTTCTGTAGATGGTTCATGAACAGAAGGAGTAAACTGCAGGGCTTTGAAGAAAAACTGCCATTCAACTAGGCAGAGAAAGCCCCAAAAACTAACTTTGGTCAAGCTCTACTTCCCTACACCTCGCTCAGCTTAATTAAGAAATTTAACGAGAGGGATACGACGTAAAGTCGGAAGGACGGAAAACGGAATTCGTGTTTGCGGTCCGTCAGGCTCCACTTTCTACAGCAAAATGGACAACGAGTTGTCTATACATTAATATTTTTTACTTCATAGCTTTCCAATCATTTATTGAGAGTGATTTCCATTATACCGAAGTTCGGTTTCAATTTTCTTGTGGGTCGATCGGCATACAAAAGCGCAAGTCTCAGAAAAGTGTCGAGTTATGGACACAACTTTGGCCTTAGATGGGACTCGAACCCTTACTCGGATATTCTGGGAACCATACCTTTATCCCTTACCCAGACACGGAAACAGTATCAACAGGAAACACCAAATCAGTAGGGGTTGTTATCATTCACCACTCCAGAACCGACAATTAATGATTTTCATAGCTCTCCGGTCTCCATTTCAGTCGAATTTTTGGTTTTTGAAGCGATACTGTACTAATGCCAGGTTTTCCCTCGTCTCCACCCCATGGTCCGCTTACTCAGGGGAGAAGGGCCAAGAATGCCCATTACCGGTAGTTTATTCTTGAAGTTTCAAAATTTTTTTAGCGCTTTTACTGGATATTTATATATCCGAGATGTTTTTTGTAGTTTTTTTTCTTCGCTTACACTTTTTTCTTTTCCCTGGTTGAGTCGTGTTTCTTCGTGTTCCGCTTCTTGTCCGTAGCCGTTTCCGTGACCTGAAACTGAACTCTTCAGCTTCACCTGTGAAGGTAATGATTTCGAGTTCTGGTAAAAGACAAAATACTTTTTAAACAGTATTGTGGTTGTAGCAAAAACTATCTAACAATAAGCTGGAGTTACAGATTGCTCAAGTGGTACGGTATTCAGTAGTTTAATCGTAATTCAAAACAAACAAAACATAAAAAGGGTGTTCCCTCGCTTTTGGTGATTGCGAACTCTTTGGGGAGTTCTCGGAAGTTCGGGGAATCCTGTTGAACACAACAATCGGACAAAAGGGCGAACTGAGTCTTGGGTAATGGAGATGTGAGCCCAGTAACAGAAATTGCTACTCAAGTTACTGAAAACTAGTTTTTATGTCAACTAGTTGAGTCTGGGTATTTTGAGTGAGACGATGGCGCCATTACGGGCACATTACTAACGCCACATAGCCCAAACACACTGAAATTCGTAGAAAGGTCAAAGAAAAAGAGGGGAAACGCACTAATCGAATTACTACTACTGTCTCCCGTGTACTTGTAGAACTTTACAAGTACTCTTCCGACTCATACCTCTGAATTTACAAAAGGAGACATGGGAAGTCAAAATCGAGTTTCCTAGCTCTTTTGGTCGAAGCTAAGGAGCTGAAAGCCCGAAGAATTCTTCGAAGAGGCTGTTGTTGGAGCTTTGATTGGAAAAATATCCAGTTAAAAATAAGCCGGAGAAGTGAAAATGCCTTAATTTTTGGCAATAATCAAATTTTTTCGAAAATGAAGGATAAATTGGCGAAAGGTGTTCAATTTCTCCGTAGGACGCTTAAAAAATCCTTTACATTATGCATAAATTTCTTATAGCAGTTTAACTTGTTAACATTCAAGTATCTCTCCCAAACTCATCGCATCTGAAAATTCGGACGAGTTAGCTCTAACTATAGTGCTATCCTCATTGGTCAGTACCCCCCCCCTCCCCCTTGAGCATGCCATCCACCAATGAAA
>UZAF01018752.1:6737-22799 GCA_900617895.1 Haemonchus placei
AAAAAATGAAAATATATATTTTCTAATTTGGAAAAAAACACAACACAATGAAATCGACCTGGAGAACGTCAACGAGGCGTCAGAAAATACTTCTTTTCTTCTCTGAGCGCTGCACTACCTATCACACAACTAACTGGTTTCCTTACTGAGACGAAACACGGACACACGCATACAGCGAGTTCAACCCATCACACACTGGTAACAACAAAAATAACGACATTAAACCGACAAACTCTTTCTGAACAATCTTTTGGGAACCAAGAACTATCGACCATCTAATAAGTAGAAGAAATCAAAAAATGCTGTACAAATGGAGAGCCTAAAACAACCTGTTCTCTAGTTGCAGTGCCACTGCGTCTGGTGGAGGCCATTGACTTGTCCACAATCAACTTTTTACTTTTTCTTACGACCCTGTGCCACCGATGGTGTTAATGATTCACCCACACTAGCTCTCCTGCTCGTATAATACGATACCCAAAGCCTGTTGGATGAGACGATGGTGCTCCACGATGCCCAGAACTTGAAGGAAGACAGAAATGGTGCTGCTTTGGAAACTCATTTTCACTTCTACCGTATCGCTAGAGATGATATTGTCCTGAAGTTAATAATAGAAAAGACTGTATGCAGCAGGAAGTCTGCAACCAGAGGAGCCAGAAGGGATACGGGTAGAAGTTTGTTAGTAGGGGAGGATCGTAGCAGAGGAACTGAATGAACCATGGCTTCACTCTAGTCGGTGTGTAATCTGAATTTCAGTCTAAAGCCAGAAAGTACTAGTTAGTGAACTATGAGATGCGATTTGCCGTCCTCATACAAGTACACTCGAGTGGCCCCTGGTCCCGTGGGCAGTTTTCCCCACGTATTTGCATTACAAGAAGGACTACAGGATGCTTTCTGAAAGCCGAGCTCACTACCAAGCATCCTACAAATCAATCAGTTCTGCAATCACACGCTCAATGGCAATGCCCAGTTGTATTCGTTGAAGTATCATCAGATCATTGGTTCGGGTAAAAAATGGTAGCGTGATATTGTCAAGAAATATCACCTGACACCAAAGGGAATAAATGCGTGGCTGAACTCACATTAGTCTGCGCAAAAAAAGGGGTTATGAAAGCACAACGATACCTTCTTTCCAGGTGAGACAGAAAAGAGGAGCATCGACAGTGCGAGAACGATATCAAATCCATCGGTTCCCAAATATTATATCATCTCATTGTTCATTGATGAAGGGTAGATGATGTCTTTTAGTGGTGATCAATTCCGTTTTGGGATTTGCCTCGCATGCGACTTCCATTCAGGATCCTGGTGGCTTCATGAATGTGTAGGTCTGTTCAGTGTGGCCAACTTGCGGTGGTCCACCTTGTGTACATATCGGCGCTGTTTTACCTCTCAAACGCATCTATACCAATTAATCAATCCGGATTGCATGCATGGGTGGCCTAGGCGAATCGATCCGGGAATCGACACCCGGATTACGCGTCTGATAGAGTGCCGCTTGGCACTAAACCACCACCAACCTATTCTTCGCAACTTAATATTAAAAGCTGTACTTTCTGGAGTTCACCCACCACTCTGTATTGAATGCTACATTTGATAATGAAGGTTGCGGAGCGCCCGATGAAGCTCCTCAAAATAAGCCTACATAGGCGTACATTAGCAAACAATGGGTATCAGAGATTTGAAAAAAAAACAATTTGTTAGGCGGGTTCTAGTGATAGTGAAGCGTTGTCAGAAAAAGGAGCTCTTTGCGATTGATTGAAGTATGATGATCAGCATGTGCTTCGATTGAACCTGTTTCTCATTCACTAGTTCTGAGACCCTGAGCTCAAATAAGTTACAGTGAATCGCTGAAATCCTCATACGACCTAGTGCACGGCGCCAGAAAACCTCCACCTAGTCCTATTCGATAGCTTACGTAATCGACTTTGAGTCAATAAGGATAGATCGATTATAAGAAAGAGCCNAATAAGCCTACATAGGCGTACATTAGCAAACAATGGGTATCAGAGATTTGAAAAAAAAAACAATTTGTTAGGCGGGTTCTAGTGATAGTGAAGCGTTGTCAGAAAAAGGAGCTCTTTGCAATTGATTGAAGTATGATGACTAGCATGTGCTCCGATTGAACCTGTTTCTCATTCATTAGTTTTGAGACCCTGAGCTCAAATAAGTTACAGTGAATGCTGAAATCCTCATACGACCTAGTGCACGGCGCCAGAAAACCTCCACCTAGCCCTATTCGATAGCTTACGTAATCGACTTTGAGTCAATAAGGATAGATCGATTATAAGAAAGAGCCTCCGAAGATGAGAGCAACTGTCTGCATAGCTGGTAACGTGAGTCACATAGCTTTTCAAGACCGTTTCAGATTCTCTCACGATATTCCAGAGAGGGAGCAGCTTCATCAAACAAGCCTTCACCAATTTGTGCCGCTTCGTGTGCTGAGTAATAGGAGGATGAAAGGGCCAAGAAAGAAAGAATGGTCACCAACGATTGAAGACACTGCAAAACCTGTAACGGAACAGAAAGTGGTAATATTTTGACTGCATTGCATCTAGCAAGACCATAAATTATCATAAGTGGTCAATGGTGGTGAATGGAACCGAAAAGACTTGCAGAGATTGGAGCAAAAATCAATCCTTGGAGAAAATATTAATTTTAGGTGTAGAAAGAGATCAATACCATGAGAGACAGTCTGAGCTCTTCGACAGCTGAATTTAACGCTAATTGTTAGTTCAGGCTTTAAAGCTATGGAAAACTCAAAAGTCAAACTTGACAATCAAAAATTTTTTAAATTTGAGCCTCGAAAAGATACGTCAAAAGTAGAGATTACATAAAAATAGAAGGAACGGAAAGATAAAAAGACGAAAGAATTGTCGAAAATGAAAAAAAAAACTTTTATCTTCTTTAGTCACATTTGTAGCAATACAAAAGTCTCCCTGACTACTGAAGAAGCAGGGCTTGAATAAACAGCTAGTAGACTCATCACTGCAATATATCTTCTAGCACTACGAGAGGTATCCAAAAAGGCCCCTTATCTTCTCCCCATCTTGCCTCTTGGTCAGGGAAAAAGCTCAGAAGGCTATTTCCTAGATAGATGAGGAGGGCGAAGAAAAGTCCATCGTGCTGACCAATTGATTGTTTACCGATCGATAAGGCTTTTGATAGTGAAGAAAGTTGGTTGAAGTAATGCAAATGCAATTCAAATGTTGCAGATATCTTCGCCGGACTGATGCAGTATCAGCGGACGAGATGGTTTTCACTGGCGCACCACTGATGGATTACACAGTAGTCGAGAAACGACTGTATCGGCGATGAGAACGACATGAAAAACGGGGAGATTGAAGAAATACACATATGAAGGAGAATGAGGCGGAGGAGAACACGAGTAGAGAAATATGAACACACCAAAGAAGACACTGATCATATATTACAGAAGAAAAACGACCTGAAAGTGATATCTGGTCAAGAATCTGAGCTCACAAACTTCCTGCAGAATTTAGTAAAACGCCTTTTAAGGATAAGTTGGGTAATAACTGTGTAGCTGAAAACACATTGAATGAACAAGCAAAATGAAAGCAGCTGTCACCGATTGCACGGAGATGATGAAGTGGCAGTCGTTATCATCGGCGCCGTTCAAAATCGAATCACTCGCAAACCGTCCTATATTTCTCTCGCTATGAGACCGCCGGTACCCACCCAGAGGTACCAGACCTCCTTGACTTAGACATCGACTAACCAACGCAACAATCCCCGTATACCAAGCACTCAGTGAATGTCTCTATGCTTCTGAAAGATAGCAAAACCCACGACGACACCTTCAAAAGCCTTTTAAAACAAGCCAGCTCATATTTTATCTTTTATAATATAAAAGGATGTCCCATAAGTCATTCTCACATATCTATGCAAAACTTTCGGGATGAAATTTCGACGTGGCCGTGCCAAAAGTGTCTAAGTTCGTTTTTCCCAATAGCTGTCTGACACAGTTGCTCTCTTATCGTCCCACTTACTATTCTAATTTTTTGAGTAGCCTTTCGAGGTATTCATTGTTCAAGGATAACGGTACTAGTCGCTCAGATAGCCGGATAAATCAAAAATGAACCAGTAGATAGCAGAAAGTAAACCCGTCCGATATATGACCGCGCTCTTCTGGTCTAGCCGATTCAAAACAGTTTCTATAAATATTAGAAGATGAGCCATACATGGGCAAATACTGTTCCTCATAAAGAAGCTTTGCACGGTGTGACACAACCTCTTGATATGACAAAATCGGGAAATATGGAGTTCGATCCCCACATCTACCCAGTTCCACCAGCACTGCACCACATCTGACATTGCCATATTCCTTTTTACATCCCATCAGACATCAGCCGAATATACTTTTTATTGACAGCAACAAGAAGGTGGTACAGGTACGTCCCACTTTTTTACAAATAAGTAGGGGCCCGCACTAATGGAGTACTATTGCGCTCTCCAAACCAATTTCACGAGAAGTTTCCCTACACGAGCAAGCAAAACCATAAACCGGTCCCGGAACTTTCTTTGATCGGAAACCCTTGAAATACTCCGAAAAAGACATCAAGTGGTTCCTTGTGTGCTCGAAAACTGGTGCATTCAGAGCATATAAATTAAAAAGATAACGAATTAAGGTTCTGGCGTTGAACAATCCCGGTTTCAAGGATGCGCTCGGATTCCGACATCCATTCAGAATCAAAGTAGCTTTTGAATGCATATAACGCCTATACAATAACTTGCGGCGGCTAGCCAATCAAAAAGTCAGACGTGGATGTTCTTCTCTGAAGCCTTGACCAAGATATTACGTTTTTTAGACGAGTTTGGTACCAATCAACCGACGAAAGCTTCAGCGCAACTCTAACGAGCACGAAAATCGCATCTTGAAGGGAATGAAGTTGTAAATGGATAAAAAAAGCTTAAGTCGTCGAGAACCAGCTGACCTCTTCAGTCAGTTTACTAGGATATTGCCAGTATATGTGTTGCCTATGCAAATAGGTGTGATGTAAAAATGTCCACGCCCTTTTGAGGCGATATGTAAAATCGGAGAATAAAGATCGAGAGCCGAGTTGGAGCAGTGGAATGTGCGCAGTACTACACGCCTGGGGATCGAATCCCGGCACGAGACCGGTTCATGCCATCCAAGCCCTCCAGCTCATCCGGGTGAGCTGATTGATACCCGACTCGTCTACAGGGTGCGCCAAAATTACTTGCTCAAGTATCCACCGCTGTAAAATCGGTTGAACTATAGATTGAGGACTAACTTTTCTGCAACACTTTATTTATATCGAGCCATTAGACATACCAGATACGAATCTCGAAAAGCCCTCCACAGGCTCGGACACGGCCCTCAGAATTGAGGGGAAGGCGTCCACTGTGGCGCGAAGGTACTCCGAAGGTGTTTCTTCTCATGCTCTGAGCAGGTCCATCTTCAATGAATCAATTGAGTGGGGTTGCTTAGAGCAGGCCTTGCTCTCCAATTACGACCACACGGATTTATCCATTGGATTCAGATCAAGGCTATTAGATGACCATTCCTGAACATTGATAAATCCCGAGAGGGCGCCTCGGCATCACCCTCGCTCTATGAGCCGGTGCTGAATCTTGTTGGAACACAAACGGTCTACAGCCGGAGTGATATTTTGTCCATGGAAGCAAAACGTTTTTCTGCACACTCTCCAAATAGTTTCCGTCTTGATTTTTACATCGTTGTCGATGAAAACCAGCGGGGACTTCGCTTTGTGGGTGATCGCTGCCCAAACCATGATTTTTTCTTCAAGTCCAGAGAGTTCATGACTTCTCCCCATCTCATTAGATTCTTTAGCTATCGAGCAGAGCACTCGACCGATTTGATGGTTGAATGTCGACTATGACGTAAACAGCTTCTCATCGGAGAAGACAATATCTCGGTGGTGCGCCGACGCGAACCGTTGGAGGACCATCTTGCACTTCTGGATCCACTTTTTCTTCATGGATGCAGTGAGAAGGTGCATCTTTCGGCATCAATAAGGTGTCCATCCCAGCCCCTCTACAAACTAAACGGCGAGCAGAATTATGACTTATTCCCAGCTTTTTGGAAAACTTCCTCATCGACCCCTTCGGATTGCGTCGCACCATAGCTCGTACAACATTACCAATTCTAGTGGATGTTGCATTTGTTTTTCTTTCCCTGCCTGGGTGGTCTTCTGTAGTAACGAACTCCCCAAATCGTTTGATGGTGAAGTCCACAGCCCTTCTGCTGATTGGTAGAGTTTTTGCGGTGGTTTTGGAACAGTGACCCATCTGGTGTAACTGAATGATAACGGGTCTGAGAGGATGAGATCCAACCATTTTGGAAGGAGTAAGAGCTGAGGATCGAAACTTGTGTTCTTGATCGAGGAAGAGTTGTTTAACATGTTCGCTGCTAATCGAGAGATCATCGCTGCATTAAATCAATAAGGCGAGCTCTGCAAGTTTGAGCAAGTAATTTTGGCGCACCCTGTATGTGGCTGAAAGTGGTGACTTATACAGCGAATGATACCGCACTACGGTTCTGAATGCAAGTCGAACTAGGGGAAGTAGACATTCTACCAAGTGATGCCTTCACACTTTGACCCCTCCCCTACCTGTCTCGATATATACCACGCTTTTATGTTTTCCTTTGCCCTCAATTTTTTCTATGCTTCCCAAGGTTCAGTGACCCCACTGAATACCTTGTGAATTTCGACTAGCACAGCACCCTCTTTCTGGTTATTTTTAATTTTATTTCAGTTCTGATTAAATTCAGTCTCTCACTAGAATTTCCAAACAAATTTTGTCCTCGTCACAAACCTATTCGATGTACTCCCTCTTCGCCTCACACTTTCGTTTTCCTCTTTTTTTTTTGTTATTTCTGCTATGGGCTCCATAATACCTCTTGTTTTCCTTCATCAGGAATAATCTACGAGGAGGAACCTCTACCGTTCACTCGCATCCGGCGTATTCGGTAGAGAAAATTGGTTGGCAGGCTTAATTTATGCGGACCTTTATAAAAATAAAGTTTTTCTCCCGACGCACGATAGCACCCTATCTCCTAATCAGTCCTCCCAGCCCTCGCCATCCTCTCTCCTGTTCCAGCAAAAAAATCTGACACATTTGTTGAAAATAACACCACGACAACGGTAACTTATCTATCCTAGCACATCACCGTCACGTGAACGAGAGCTGGAGCAGAAAAGGGGCTGGGGACATCGCTCCAATGAAAAAGTGGTTACAGTGAACCAGAGGAGATAAACAGAAATCGAACTTTTAAATCCGAGCAACCTTCTTTGAGTTGAGTCGCATCACAATTTCATTCGTTAATCACAACATTCAGAATTCAGGCAGACGTACAAATTTTAGTACGCCTTTTTCCTCACAGATGGGTAAAGGATTCCTTTTTGGGGTTGATCACCGCCGTTTGTGGATGTTCCACCGCATTGAACACCCGTATGAGCACATATACCTCCACATCTGAATGAGTACTTCGGCTGAACCATGACTTGTGGAGTCAGCATAGGCATAAGCTTATGCTTTCGTTTCCCCAGGCAGGTCTCACTTTACCAACAGATTTCGGAGGGATGGAAGGCTCGGCAAACTCAAGCAAGTCCCAGTCCCATTGATGTTTCTTGGACCATATAAATTAAGAGGCCAGAAATAGCGTATGGCACAACCACATTTTCATTCTTTTCCACTTCGTCAGTCTTATTCGATAGATAACATTAGATAGAGCATTAATGCTAAAAAAAGAACATCAGTTTCCAAGCTCCACTACCGAGAAGAGATAACGGAGACTTACTGCAGCCTAAACACCGGCCCACACTGGCTAAGCGTTGAAGCTAGAGGGTAAGCAAATTTAGAGGATGAAAAGGAGGATGAAAAAGTAACAGAGGCGAAATCGGCCATTACTGGTGATTTTCCTAGTTACTGCTATGACCCGTTGATACTTTGCACTACTTACTGTATCTTCTAATGCAATACTGTGGCTAGGATGCATTTTGTCAGCTGCGAATAACGAATTTCTGAAATCTTGAGGAAAAGCCACTGGAATACAATACAAACATGAAAGCTACTGATACAAGCTAGGAACTCAACAGTAAATAAAACCCAAATTCTCCTCACATCTCGATTTCCATTTCAAGATCATTGTTCCTTGTAAGTTCAAAATTGAGAAAAGCAAGTCGCAACATCGGCTGGTCGCCGCAAAATCGATTAGAGGTCGAAAAAAGGGAAAAAGAAATGGTAGGACAAGTGAAGACAAATCAAGGTCACTGCCGTTGCCGAAGCTACGAAATACATCAATTAGGGCTGAAAAGATTGGAAGCGGACGGTCACATGTGCTTAAACGCTTACCCCAAAACACTTTTCACTTACCCTTGTATATTTATCTCATCGGTCCTATTTAATTTTGTTGGTATCCTTCACAAGATGACGTTCTTATCAAATTTGTAAGAGTGGGAAATATCTACGCGGAAGCCAAGGAGTACTTTTCAACCAATGCTTGATGGGTAAATGTTTACCCGAATCTTCCACACTGCAACCCAGTAACTGATAAGGTAGCCTGCCATTTCTTTTATACTTGCGCTCCTCAAAGCTACAGAAGCAGCTGCAACCAGTTTCAAAATGAGAAACAGCTGTATGACGTGAGATTCACGAGAACTCTTAAAACTTTTCTGATGGCCCTCACCACGCCAACCACACTAACATATTTCGAAAAGAGAGTGGTCAAGAGCATCACAGCTAATGAGTTCATTGACCATACCTTCAAAGACCAACGAAAGTGCTCCACCTGGGATTGGCCGTTTCAATTAATATGCCTCGAAAAGCGATTGCTATAATTCTGCCATTCAAACACCATATCAAAAATCAGAATTAAACGATTGAAGTGGGAAAGTCAATAGAAGTTATTGTAAGTAGTACGAGTATTTGAATATGTTTTCGACCAATTAGCAAATAGAAAGCAAAACAATCAACAAAAACACGGATTCCCAACATGTACTCCTTGTTGATAAATATCCGAAATGGGTGGCAGGTAGGCAGCTGATTGGTCAGATTTACTTGCCTTCCAATTCATATGGTTGCCCCAGAATTTGCATTTTTTAAAATCATTTAAGCTTCTCCGAAGAGGAGACGAATGTATAGCGATTCGTTTCCGTACATCCAATCCATGAGATTCTCATAGGAAGCTGAACCGAAGACATACTCATAAGGACAGAGCAACCTAAAACATGCGCACATCAAATAAACTTAAGAGTTAAGGCCCATTTAAAAACGCAGGATAGGTTGTAGTCGGAAATTGCAACAATTCGAGCACTACTAGTAAATTACTAACCAATTTCCCTAGTACTTCACTTCAAACCCATTTAAATTTGATGCTTGACGATGAGTAATCACCCTGTCTAGGGACCGCATTAATGAGAGAAACATACAGACTCTGCCCAAAAGAAAAGCAGAAGCGAGACGTAGATTTTATCATAACTCAGACTCAGAGATGATGTATAAGGAACAGTAGCTTCGGGTATAGTATAATTTGAGTTAAAGTCTTTAGAATGAGGATAATTCTGAAATAGCAATCTAAAAAAGTGAATAGGAATGAAAGAATGGAAACGATTCGGGTCAGAAAGAGAATGTACCACTGACAAAAGGAGGCATGTTCATCTTTGCTAATTAAGGTCCCCAACGAAGACGTCGCTTTAGCCAGGTTTTTTCTCCGAGCTCTACAACTTTCCTTGGGATCAAACATTGAACAAGTAATAAATTGACGGTCCCATGGGGAGGTCTTGACAGTTTCAGAGCATATGGAAACTGTAAAGTAAAGATCGAAAACTATTGATATATCGCTATACAAAGAAGGCACTGGGCGCCAAACTAATGAAGAGTAGCCACAGTATGAGGGTGTGACCATTCTTCGGAAGTACTGTATCTTCTCAGTGATTGAGCTAATTCATGGATGGCGTTACCATTAGAAACGAAACTTGTGAGGAGCTCGCACTTTCGATTTATTAGTGCATTTCTATGCATTACTTGTAACGTACTCCCATACACTAGGCAGTACTTGAAAGGACTCACTTTTGACAGAAATGAGTGATCGGCTACTCAACAAGATTTCATGAAAAAGTTCGATTAGGCTATTCAGAATGTATGGAAACAAAAGGCCACAGACCACTGATTTTCCAAAGCAATTGTAAACATCGAAAATAAGGTTCATTATGAATGGGAGGATGACCCTTGTATAAAAAGGAGTGAGAATTAAAGATAATCAACAATGTCTCAACCAACTCACCACTCCTTGAACAGCTATAGCGTGTAAACATCGAAAATAAGGGTTTCATTATGAATGGGTTTGGTAAACCTCAAAATTATTCATTCCTCCCCCTTGTGGTGATTCTAGATAAATTGATATCATGTTAAGAGCAACCGTAAAGAAGATATTTCAAGATGAATTCGGATAAGAACGAAAAGAAGAACAGCCCTGCCAATATGATCATGTATTTGCTCTCAGACTCATAGAATTGGATAAAAAGTAAACATGAATTTAGCGAGCTGTTGATATAAGTGCATCAAAAGAGGAATGAGGTTATTTGAAGAAGTACAGAAGCTAACATAGGGCAAAATGGTAATAGAAGTCAAAAATTTATATTGCATAGCAACACGTTCAATGAAATGAAATAAAACGACAACACAGTTACCGGTTGGGGTTAGATGTAGCAATTACTGGTTGAGAAGGTTAAGATTTTTGGCCTCAGACATGTTAGCTGGGAAAGCGGTGACACCAGCTGAATTATCATAAGCTAGCTTTGCCAAGCTTTGATTTTATTCCAACTAAAAAATTCGAAATATTCGAAAATTAGTGGAAAAGATTACGGCTGGATAAGACAGCTCTAATTGAAACTTAATGCTTGATTTGAAATATTCATTTCATTTCGAGCATAATTATGGTCCAATGCAATTATAATGAGTGTCCAATCAGCACATTTCCAAAAGATACATTGATGTGGCTAAACAGTGACTAAGTGGAGGAAGGGTCGACTATCCGCGTTTTGACCTTAGGAATGCATTAAATATGCTTTTGTACTCCAACTGAAACACTCAAAAAACAAAAAAAAAATCTCATCATATGTACATGGCATCAGTGAGACCTATATACGACGTCAACGAAATCAAAGTGATTAGAAACATGCGTGAACAAAATTCGAGTAAGACAAATGTACAAGTTATTAGAATCTCTATTTAATTGCATGCCAATACTATCACAACGAAAGATCCAATTGAAACCTGTATTCGAATTTTAACTCAACAGGTCTTCATATTTAGCCCAAGGATTCTCGATCAAAAAATGTTCCAAAACTTCCTTCATAGCGAGGTTTGGAATAAGGTCGGCCTCGGTGAGAGGAGCACGTGTCACAGGATCAAAATGACCTGGTAAAATCAATGCCATAAACTGAACGGTAGTTTCAAAAGAAGTTCATGCAGGAGAAGAACGTCAAAATATCAGAAATGGGAAAATTTTGTTTGCAAAAATCAAAAACAGAGTCAACCTACCAACTCGGTGAAGGTGCTGCTTGATGTCAGCGCGATCGTAGGTTATACCTGACGGAGTGATCACTGGATCTTGGAGAAGGGAGCATGAGATCTTTCCACAAAGAAAATCTGGTATTTCCCGTTTCCGACGTCGATCGTCGATCTACAAAATATAGTTTTCTGTGCAAAACCATGAAATTCAAATGCAAACCCTGAAATGTCTTCACAGAAAAACCATAAACAAGCGGTGGAAACAGTTTCCAAGACAAAAGATAAACTGATTTCAGGCCCAGTCTCTTTGAAAATGATTAGGGGCAAAACATTATGAAAAGGGACCTTCCCTGAACACTATCGATCGCCTATTATATATGGCACCCGTTTGTCGAGAGAATGCTTCGATACCCTCATTTGATTGCTTGGCACTTCTACGGATGTAACGGGAGACATGTACATCGAAAAATACTGACGACAAATGGTCAATCGCTCAGAATTTAAAGTGGCCAGTCGTTCTTTGATCACCCAAAGACAATCAAAGGCTCAAATGGAGAATCCGAGGTGAAACAACAGTTTCCTAGTCATTCTAGCATCCCATCTGTCAGTATCCAAAAATCCCAATCACTGACCCAATGGAAGCAGTATATAGCCCAGTAACAATAAATTGAGGCAGCGAACTTGAGGATAAGCGACACACCAAACATTGCATCAGTCATCGCTGCGGCCCAAACAGAACGTTCAAAACAACAAGAAAAAAGGGTGGGCGCTACCACATTCAGCAGTAGGAAGAAATCTCATCTCACTTGTGCGAACAACGAGTCGAGCTGCGCTTTGTGCTGTTCTCCTTCCTGTGTAATCTGTTCCACTTTATCTGTTACTTCTACGTCGTGAGTCCCTTCACCTTCGCCGCTGGACTCGGCAGTAGACTGAGTTGAAACTACCTCGGCTATCCGTCGGCTCACATCTTCTTCGATTAATCTGTAACATTGGTTATTTGTTGCAAAGCAGGAGCATTTCAAATGAATCGAGTGAAAACGTCATTTCATAAGTGTAAAGTAACGAGAGCTGAAGTTCTCACCTCCTCAAGTATATTTGGAGTTCACCCTCTTCCTTCACACGCTTCTCCTCCTCCACCCGAAATTTCTCCCTGCGTGCAAGACGCATTTGAGCGTGAATTTCATCTCCAAAATTCATCTACATGAAAACATATAATAACAAAATAATCACGATTCTATAAACACCAGTGGCAAGTTTTCGAATAAGCTTACTTTCTGACTGCTGGCCAATTCCTTAGCCTTCGTGATGAGCCGTATAGCCTCGTTATAGTTGCCTAACTGAATAGCTGCACGTCCACCGAAGTAATAGGCCTTAATGAAAGGTACACAGCTATATTTTTAGCAGTGATTTTCGTTGTTTTAAAATAGCCTTTAGCTGCTTCCTGATGCTGCACTCCACAACCAGCCCCACTTCGAACCAATCCGATCGAACTACTCAATAGAAGCCGATTTCATGATTTCAAAAACCATTTAATGTAAATTGGTAGAGCAACGCCTCTTCCCTTCATTAGCTTATTTGGAGATTTTGTGTTTATTCAGAGCACTATTGCGTTCTCAGAAGAATATACTTTCAAAAAAGAGCTAAATTTTGTTTCGATTGAGCTCCTTTTCGGACCTATCGAAACTGTTCGAGATTGAATCGAATTTCTCGAGCTCTAGGCAATTAATGCCCTCTTTAAACTTCAACATACATTAGCCTCTCAGCGATGAAGTTAGATTTCAACAACTTTGGAATGCAGTCATTCGAAATAGGATTGGATGGGACTCGAGAGATATCAAGATTAGAAGAACTAAGTTGTTTAGATCACAAATTCATCATATTACCTACGGATAATGCTAGGCAATTCAATCTACTCTGTTCTATAGATAACAATAATTCACCTGAAATCTAAAATTATGACCAAAACGGGAAGGTATTGGCTTTGAAGGCGTTTTCATGAATTCATGTCTCCTCTCCCTTGTCAGGACATGCATGATCCACACTATTACCCTTGATCCACTGTCATACAACGCCCCTTGACGCTAAAATGAAAATACCGGCTGTCGCAAATTGCAAATTTCTTCAAATTTCGTTTGCGATCATCTATATTGCCCTTCCGCGCTTCTTCATATCATATCTAGGGATCATCATTCCATGACTGCGCCAAATCGATCGCGCTTATTGATGAAAAGCCGTTCGACGCCGTTTCATTCTCTTAACAATCGACCACCGCTCTGACATGAAAAGTTCACATCGGGGCAAATTAAAGCGCATATCAAAAAACAAGAAGCAACGGAAAGAACTGATGCCTACAAACTGTATAAACACCTGACGCTTCAAACTACTCAGCTTTAAATACCTCTAATTAGGTCATAATTCATAGTATTTTCTAACCTTAACATTATTCCTGTCCAAGAATGCAGCTTTGGAACAATCCTCAGCAGCTTTGTTCCATGCTTTCAGCTGAAACAGGTGTGAGTGAGAAACTATACTAATGAAGCATAAGTAAAAGATGCAACATACATTCATATGACACAGTGCCCGGTTAGTAAAATACGTAGAGACATGAGGATTTCTAATAATCGCTTTACTATAGGCATCAATTGCTTCCTGATATCGTCCTTGTTGGAAGAAACGATTACCATCGTGTTTGAGATCTTCTGTAGATTCTGACATATCGCCCTGAAACAAAAGAGTATTAGCAAAATAATCACTGCTAGGTTCGCATAGTATACCCGGAAAAAACACCGGGTGGATGTCGAAGGGATAAAATCCTTTCAAAAGCAGGGCGTGGGTTAGAACATTTGCGTCGCAATAGCTCGTAGGATACGAAACATCACGCGAGCGATTACGGACCTATGAGCAGGGGCTCACCGCTTGGAGATGATTCCCAAGCCTTAGCAACGAACAGACTGGTATTTTCACGTTCTAGGTCTTTGAGGGAGTAGGGGCCCAGTCAAAGTGTGCAATCTGACGGCCTGGTTGGTGGTTCCAATTCTTGTCTTGAGATTTATTCGGGTAAGTTCTCTGGGACATTTCGTAGTAGGCCGAATATTTGACGATGTTATTGCTTCAATATGTCGGATCTGAAAAGATTGTTGAGTCAATCTTTCGTAATTCTTCTCAGCTTCATGACCATTGCTTTTCTTGGACAAGTTTTCGTCCGTTCTTCTTCATTTTGTCGCATTCGCAAGGGAATCCGGTTCACTTGGTCGGACTCTCCATTGTCCGCCTATTAGCTCGTTCATACTAATCGATATGGCCTTTTTTCTGTTCCGCTCATTGATTGTAATAAATACACCACTTGTTTTATATCATTTTTGTACTTCGATATATTTTCGTATGAAGTGGAGAAACCTGGCTAGGTGATCGTTTTGGGCCTAATCGACAATTTTGTTTGTTTGTTTTCTTTTTGTTTGTTCAGGTTTAGCTTTACCGCATGAGACGTCATCGCTATAGAACCGCTTTGACTTCCTTTTGCCTTTCCTGTGTGGCTCATCATTTTTAACGTTTTGCCCATTCAGGTAGAACTAATGGCTGTTGGACAGGGCGTAGATGTGTCAAAGAAGCTCAAGGTTTGTACATCGATCGAATTATCGGTCAGCCATCAATGAAACAAGTTGTTCAGGCTGCCATCAAAGCGAAATTAGAAGAACTCGGCGTCTATGTTGATGATGAACTTCCCGAATACATCATGGTTATGATTGCAAACAAAAAGGAAAAGAATCAGATGAAGGACGATCTTAATTTGTTTTTGGGAAAATGCACGAATAAATTCGTGGATTGGTTAGTGTTCGTTCCACCTTGCGCACTTTATAAAAGATTGTTGCATTTGAAAGTATTTGGACAACACGGGTGAAGAAGCTTTTATAAGAAGTGTGCTTGTTCATTATACGAAATCTGGGAGAGTGGATTGGGGAAGGCTAACTGCGTAAATTTTCTCCCCCAATACTTGGTTCCTAATATGAAATATTGCAATATATTAGTATGATGTGTAAGGGATCAACGATACCAGTCAAACCCTGAGAGCTATCTTTTAAGGCTTTTTGATCTGTTCGAGAGACTGCAAACAGTTGCAAGCAAACCTGATAGTCAATCTGGAAATGAAAAATCTAGCAAGGTAATAAATTTCAGTATATGTTCACCCGACTAATTCAATGTTGAGGTTATAAAAAGATAAGGGAATAAGAAATCGAGCTTACAGGAAAGCTCCAAAGACAAAGATCGCAGGAAAGATGTGGAGTCTACCTCATATGGTGGTTCAAAAAGGGATGAGCGACGAGGTAAGGTATTCGGCATTGTTCTTAGAGCAACATTTATTCTGTTTTTATTAAATAGAAATGGTTTATTGGATTGAAGAGCAGTCCAATAAACCATTTCTATTTACTGAAAACAGTCTCATCAGTGTGCTCTCTGGGTTTTCCTGTTTAACCCATTGACGACCGTGCAGTCCACATGTGGACTGCAGTTGTATTTTTTGTTTTATTCATCTATATTTCCATTTTTTTT
>UZAF01018753.1:0-11469 GCA_900617895.1 Haemonchus placei
AATTATGCCCCATGACATTGAAGAAGAGAAGAAATCCAATCCTTGCAACACTTTGCCTTCATTTACCGAACTTTTTTTGTTTTCTCATGACAAGTAAAGCACAGAGAGTTTCAAGGAAAAACGGCCCTTCTGGGAGCAAATCCCGCCCCTTTTCGTGCCTCATCCAATATCTTCTAGTAAAGGTAGAATTCAACGGGGATCGAATTCTTGACTGATTCACTCGAGCAGAGGTAATGCGTCGATGATATCTTCAAAGCAAAAATGGGTCGACACCTTCCTCTCAATTTACTTGATTGGCATACTTCCAAAACCAATAATAATAAGTGTTAAATAAGTGTCGTTAGCAAATTTCCCTTCCCATATCTAACCATCACGCTAACCTGCCTGGTTTTTGGCTCGACATTATGAGGAATTTCTCACATTTTTAATGAGCACACTAGATGATCAGCGCATTACCTAGTATCGGGAGATGTTATTTCTTGTGGGAGTGAGGTCCATAATCCTATTAAGGCCCCTACATGACCTATTACGTACAGGCAAGCCAGTTTTGTAGGTAGTAAAACATCAAAGACCTTTAGCTGACAGTTTTCACTCCTGTAGTTGTGATTAGAGTCTTGACTACTTTGCAACCTGTTTTACTGGACGAGTCTTCCTTTTGTCCATGACTGATATACCTAATCATTTGACAAGTTCAGTAGGTTTATCACCATTTTATCACCTGAACATCAGTGATTAAGTGTCATTGCTACGGGCTCAACTAAACCTATCACCTAGAAAGCTGTCGTCAAGTTGAAAAAACTGAGGGATACCTTGGCACCAGAAGACAGTGAGGAGCCTATCCGGGGTCTTCTCGTACATTTTGACGTAAGTTCGAAGTTCTTTTAGTGTGATTTTATCTGATGATTTCAATCGTTTTTTATTTTTAGTTTTTTTTTTATTTTTTATCTGATGATTTTTTCTTTGAATGATTCATGTCTTTTATTGGACCTTTCAGGTAATTGATATGGACCTACTTCACATGCACGAAATCTTTACTTAATTCAAATATTTGTAAATATTTTGAAATATCCGAATAACTAGTATTACCCTACAAATTCGCATAACTCTATGAACATAGGGAATATTGAACAACAGTAAGACGAGATCAGAAGCAAAAAATATAAATATGAAATGTTCGACGATATCTAATTCTTGAGCTTGGCCAGAAGATCAAGGTACTGAGGACTCTGCAGGAAGCGTACATAGGGGTCGTTGCGTAGCACCTGAAATAATGTTATTATTTTTGAGTTTTTACATTTTGTATGAGGCTCCGTACAAATTTCAGTGAACTTTTGCAATCGAGCTTACAAAGAACCATCGATAAAGAGCTTCTTGACCAATGATTCGGGAAATATATTCAGGTTCAGCCTTTGAACCAAGTTCAGAAACCAGCGATGTGCGAAGACCTATGCCGTGCTTATGCCCTCCATGGCAGAACCTAATGAGATCGTTCTCGGAGAGTGCAATCAAATAGGAGAATATTCAGGCGAAATGGGAGTTGGAGGTAATGCGGCAAAAAATGTCCTGCGGAAGTTGCACTTGAGATCCTACCCCTGATAGCTGATACTCTAAAAAGCATCAGGCTCCACCGTGCCTTGTTTTCACCAAATAATCTAGTGAGCCGCTCCGCCTTCAATCCAAGGAGTTACCACTATAGTTATCACTTGGGAGGAATAGTGGGTTGTCATTCTCAAAATTTGATGGGCAACTATTCAGTTGACAGTATTGCCATTGCTATCCTTAAAGGCATAGTACACGATAAAAATGGTTTCTGAGGTTCCCCCACAGCATGAATTCGAGGCCTCCGCGTATAGCACATCTGGCACCAAAACGGATTAGTTAGGGAGTTATACAGGCTCAGAAATAGACCCGTGTGTATCCTCGGACGAGTTTCACCGGCATTGTAGAGGCTGGACCGATTACAAGGGAACCCATGTAAGAAGTTCAAACACCTTATCATGACTCATAGCGAAAGGTAAATACAGTTCTGTACAGTTTTGGTTTGATGAAGTCAGCTCTTTGCACAATTCAAACAACCAAAATCTCGTCCGAATACCCCTTCCATGTTATTTCCGTCATGGCAATCTCGTCCAAACTCTACTTTCTCTACTCTTGAGCAGCCATACTTTTCTGGAAATCGACGACTTCCCTCGCTCCCTTCGCTACCGACGACTATTCCCAATCTGTACTTCCGCTTTTTAAATAAAAACGGGGTACCGCAAAATTATCGTGAACTGAGTCTTCGATTAATAGCAGCTGAACTGTATAACATTAAAGTACTTATAGGACACAACTTTTGTTCAACTTCACGTCATCGATGACGCAGAGTTCTGGAAATAATGACATGCTTGACTACTTAGTACATACCTGCCCCAAATCTGACATTCTGAACTCGAGGTTTTTAAAATTCAGTCGTCAAATAGTATTAAATGAAACGAACGAATAAGCACACCTGTTCGACATGCTTAATAGCTTCATCGAAAAGTGTAATATCGACGTCCTTCTCTTGAATCTTTTTTTCAATTATTTGTCGAACTCCAAATGGCAGAAACACCTGAAATCACAAATTGAGGACTACCGATTAGGACACTACGAATAGATGAAAGCGTTTAAAGTGAAAAAATCTGGTTTAGTACAGACACTTCGATGTACCTCATTATTTGCTCCTTCGGCAAGGAAGGTGTTCAGACAACTTTTTCCGGCCGTAATCTGTGCTGGGCTCTTGTTTTTCATGCCACGGAATTCGACTACTGCTTCCCAGAATCGAAGATTTTCTTCAGCGTGAATACTGCGAAGAAATAGACGGAAGTGATGACGTCCGACCTGGAAATGGAAGTTTAGATGGATCTTCTTTTTGTTGCTAATTCACAGCTCTTTCATGGGAATGATTGTGTATACACACTGTGTAACATATACCGTAATTACAGTAAACAGCAAAAAAATACTTAGTATGATCACTCTCAAGACTCAGCCCTATTAGTAAAAGGATCACCCCAAAAATGAAAAGCCGACTGTATGTCTGCTATAATTCAGAGTAAACGAGAATCACATACATGGTTTCCTAGAAGAGCCTCGAAACTATTTGCCCAACGTTCCGCGTATGCTCTTGGGAGGAGCTTCTCGAGATAGTTTAGGTAGATTTCAGATCGACGAAAACGTGGAAACTGGTCGTTCTCCAGAAGACGTTTCACCTAAACGATCGTTATTAATTCAAGAAAGCACCAGAACTCATATGTGACAGCGATCCACTGGCTGTGTGTGTGAGAAGTCGGGATGGTCTCTTTCTAGGTCATCTACAATGTTGTCATTTCTATTTCAAGAAATGCAAGCGCCTCTTCTACTATTATCTGCCCATAACGGTCGCTCGTCTCCTGTGGAGGATAGAGCGACGGATTTCGAAGACACTGACTCTCAACTTTGCTCCATCAGATTGTCAAAGAGTCGCTCAAGCTAGGACGGGGTTGAATAGGTCAAAAAAGACTGGAGGTCCTATCCATCTTCCAAAAACTACGGATAAGAGCGGCGAAACACGAAAGCAGCCCAGGATCGTAGGAGGATATGAAAGTAGGTACATAGCCCGATTATGATTGCGCCAAAAACTTTGCGTTTCAGATAATAAACTTGGGACCCAGTAAATTGTGAACAGGAAGAGTAACTAACAGATACCTCTTTGACAGCTGGTGCAAATTCTTCCGGGTCCAAGTTGTCCGATTCCACGGCATCTTTGATTTTCTGGAAGGAACAGCTTTCTGAGAGCCCCTTGTCAAAAGATGGTGTTAAAGAAGGCGAAAAACAGACCTTCATTGCCCCACTGCTTAGGTTGATATATGGCGAGTACAGCTGAACAATCTCTCTAGCGTATGCCTGGAACAAATCGTATTCCTACAAGACGTAAAAGATGAGATAAGTGATGACTGAAAGTTGATTTCGGTCTCCTAACAATTCTTGTATCTTATTTTATAGGAGCCTAAGAAATATTTAGAATAATAATAATAAATTTATTTTTCAAACCTTCTTCTCATCGCTGTTCTTCATCTTTTTCAGTTTATCGACAGCTTCCACAAACGACAGATTCTCTTCGGCTAATGACTCGAAAAGGAAACAGCGGAATAACTGACACCCTGGAAAATAGTAATTTTAGTTAGAAGTGACTAAAATACGAAAAACTTGGACAGTGCTTCTCTTAATGCCCAATTTTCGATTCAAAGGTGGTGTAGTGCCTAGTGGCGCCCTGTCACATACGCGTGGTCTCGCGTTTGAATTTCGGCTCGTTATCCTTCTCGGCCTTACATCTCTCCGGGGCCGTTAATTTTCACTATCTGGGAGGATAAAAGCACTGACTTGTACTTCGAATGGGCACCGCAATTCATTGTACAGGTCACATTATTCAATACGTCACCACAATTCTGAATTGAAGTTGAATGCCGGAGGCATCCCTAAGAGGACTTTATTAACAAAACCTCATCTTCTCTCTTTCACGTATTCTTCAATTTCTCTTTTCTCACTGGTCAACTGACAGAGTGATTTCTTGGCGTGGTGGAATCCTTTGTCTATCACAAGACGACGACTGACAGAACTTTAGGCCGTTCTAGTAAATGCCAATTTTGAAAAGCCACGCAATTCTCACGCAACTACATATTAGGAAAAAGTCGCCCGACTCTTGATGGGCTGACATCTGAGTTTTCCTCATTCTCTTTTCGATATATCGAAAAAAGGAATAGATATAAGTAGCAGAAACAGTACCAACTGTAGGATCACTTGTTTCTGTGAAAATAAATTCAACCATAAAAGGGAGTTAGCCAGCTCCAATACAACACACAACACCATGGATGGTTAGGGGAATCAATCGGTTTACAGAGCCCTGTTCTTTCCGGTTCTTCCTGCGCCGTTACAAAACCTCAACTCCTGACTTAACTATCTAGTTATGAAACTTTTTATGGAAATGTCGCAGTTGCTTCTAAAAGTCATGAGCAGGACCATTACCTTTTTCGTCTTTCATAACGGCAGTGCATGGACCAGAAGCCCAACTGGCTGCCCTCGGATATTCGACACCGTTGGTATCGGGAAGTGGTGGTGGTTGGCGATCGACTTTAGCGGTTGGATCGAACATTGACATATTCTGAAACAAACGTTCCATCTCCGATCGCGTTGATTCCTGAAATTATTGCACTTGTATGATAGATGAAGAGAAAGAGCTCGAATATTTTCATAGTGATGTTCTCACAGAGCAGTGGAAACAGGGACAGTGAGTGGACGGAATTCCAGGGCACATTTTCCTCCAAGACCTTACTCTTCATCGTTTGCCTCAACACCATTCATTATTCGCTAGGTTGATTGTATTCTGACTGACTGTTCATATTTAGCCTCACCTGTTTGCCACCTGTTTGCCAGGGTCAAGCCCCTACTACGGTATTTAATAGGGAGTTTACACTTCTGTCCATGCCTTAGAGCAAATTCGTCCCACTTCATGTGCACACATACTATGAACCTCTCGTGACAGTGAATTACCTTTGGACAATTTCGTCCGAATCAACAACTAGGTCTCTTCCCTCAAATTCACGGCTTCTTTGAAATTCGACAAAGCACCTTCCAGAGTTTTCGGTTCGGATGACTATCCTATTGGGTAGCTCAATAGTTCCTTCAGTGCGTGTCCGCAACTTAACCAAAACTGAGGTATTCTCTCAGTTGAGATTAGGGCTAAGATCCTGGCCTCTCCTGCGAACCGAGGATTACTGCTTTTTTGAGTCCAGTCCTCGCTTCTAACTTGCTAGCCTTCGTCGAAATTTCTCAGTATTCTCTAGAAGCTACTTTGAAGACCCTGCAACTGATGTGATGTCATCCGTCAATTTCCAGCTCTTTTTACTGAGCTTAATAACCTATAGAAATCCTTCAACCTTCCAATCGAAGAAAACTGGGCTCTGGGGTTGAAGAAAGAGTTCTTTCAGCGTCCCAGTCAGAATCAGGCAAATTTGTTTAAATGGACTTGTTCATTGTAGAATATTCAGACCGATAATCGTAGTAGTGAGAGAGTATGTGAGTATAATCTTCCGTGTCTTCCTAACTATCGCCGAGTCTTCCTCGTTTCGGAGTGGTTCAAGATTTCAACCAATATGGTCCATACGATAGCAGATATTATTATTATTCAAGTAGAAAACCAATCGGCTAAGATTTATAAGTTTTTTGATGCTTGTGGGGAACTCAGTGTGGGAACTTATGATTGAATGAACAGCAGAATCAGCGAAGATTTTTCCAGCGATTTATTTCCGGAGAGGAGACGATTGATCAGGATATGATTCCGTGAATATAAGAATGACGACAGAACGTCTACGGCGAATGGTTGCGTGTGCTGAATGCTGAACGGGAGGTGCAAAACGAGGTACATATAGGGTGATGTGTATATATGGCGATTGAATCGTACTAATGACAACGTAGCCATGTTGAGGACGTAATCCCACACCATTCATCGCACGCTATCAACCGAGAAATGCCTTCGAATGGAATAGCAGGCAGCCCCTTCTCATGGATCTCTAAGAAAGCGCAAAAGTTGTGAGATTATCGCCGTGAGACTTTCCAGATAACGAATATAAAGCGTTTGTGATTGGATCGTTTCTGTGGTGGAAAAGCTTAGATTCCATGAATTTGTATTTGTACTCAAAGGCACATTTGATCTGGGAACCATAGGATCGAACCGACTGGCTGTTTTCGAATGGTCGCAGGTCGCCTGACTGACGTATAGCTGTTGTAGGCTAGGGTTCAGTTAAAGGCACTGTTCACGAAAAAATGGTTTCAGAGATTTGCACATGGTTTGAATTCGACGCCCCCTCTGATACCATTTGTGTAGGAATGAGGTCGGAAAACGGCTGGATAGGGCACAATAAGGGGCCGGAGAGTTACCCACGGTCGCCCTCCGCCCCTCGCTAGGCTGACTACGAAATCTAATTGCTGTTCACCACTTTCGCATTGGAGCGAAGTTGGTGAAAAGTCGATAAACTGGTTGGCAAATTGCCAGAGACGCAATGTGTTGTCTGCTATTGCAGACAACACATTGCGTCGCCTCCGTGCACTCGCCGCCGTTATTTCAATGTGAAACTCGTCCAACCCCCCCTTTCCAGCTCTTTTTTGACCCTTTGTAATTCTTTTTGTTCATCGTTTTTTGCGCTTTTTTCGTTGTTATCGCTTTATTCTAGAGTAGTTCTATCGATTCCCATCAAGAAAGGGTACCCTGAATTTATTGCTAACGGTGCCTTTAAGAGGAGTGGTTATACGATGGTATGGTTCTGGTCGACCCTGCACCGACATCGAGAAATTATTTGGCCCTTTGCTATATTGTATGGACCCCCACTCAACCAAATACACTAAAGAAAAACATCTCGATTATTTTTTTTACAAGAAGATTAGTCACCGGAAAGGTTACCGGAGCTTATACTGGATAAGCTACTGACATTCAGTCAGCTTTTCATTACATGCCCATACCGAATGAAAGGGTACTGTGACACAGCTTATGAACTTTAATGATTTCCTTTTGGTAGAATATCGGTGTCTCCATGATCTGGACGACAGCATAACCCACAAAGAAGACTTGCACTCCTGGTAAGGAAGCCCACTAAGCTACACTGCCGACAAGCAAAGGGCCTGGTGAGTCTCCTTACTACGAAACAGTTCTGGTACCCCAGAAACAGTGACATGTTAGTGCAGCAGGACGACCAAATGCTACCGTGCTGAGCTACTTGTAGCATTTCCCATGTGGGAGCTTCTTGCTCTTGAGTAATGGTCACAAGATGATATGGCTTGGTTCGAAAGAAGGGCTGACTACATCTTACGTGAAAGTTTATCCCTATCCTGTGCATAGAATCGTATCGTGAAAAGGAAAAATCACGGGGACTATGCGATAATCGAAAGCTTACGACTAATCCACTCAGCGTATGCAAGCAGGCAAGTATCAGCTTAATCCTAAAGAGCGTCATTGATAGCTGGCCATAGTACATATGTAGTAGCGATCAATTTCCATGGGATTTGTGGATAGACGAGTTGTGAGGCCTAGGCAGCAGATCCAAAATCTAGTTGGAGGGCAGTACCCAAAAGCCTCAGCTTTTTTGAATATGTAGCTTCCTAGTCGCACTTTCAGTTTAAATAGCGTGCTTATCTGAGGAGAGTAACGAAACAGCCTAAATCGTCTTCACTCAACCACCGCTCCGTAAAACACCTCCGATTCGGATAGGGGAGGATTGTTGTGGAAATCTTCTAGGAAAAAAAAGGAAATACCCTCATGCGGCTACAAAGATTCGCAAGTATTGAAGGGAAATCTCAGAGGATCAGTTGTCAAACTCCTGAGAGGGGTTCCCGAACTCATTTAGAGCAAATGAATGAGTAATGACTTCCCCACTGGTCCACGCCAATTGCTAATCGAATGTATCTTTGAATGTTCAGTGAGACTATTGCTAGGATTCTTGATCTCCGAACTTTTTTATTAGGGTTATCTCCATTAGCCTGACCCTCGAGCCAGTTTCCTCAGCCGGATTGCAGTAGTAAATGATTGAGTGTTCGTCACGAATTGGTGCTTTTTTGCTATCTAATAGCATCTGGACAGTACTGTAAACTATGCCAAATAGGATTAGAAACTTTTCCCTTCACTAGAGTGCATTTTGGTTTTTTCTGAGTGTGAACGTTCTGTAGCCTTGATTGACTTTCCAATCTAGGTCTAACTAATGATAAAGAACTTTTCATGGAAATGGTGTAAAGACAAAAGGGGCCACTATCACACGTATTGTCCGGGGCTCAGATCTTGGAGCGGTGTCAAACCAGGACAATTAAGCCTTTCAGGCATCGGAGATCAGTTCACTGATACCAGGCTCCCATGTGGGAGGATAAAAGCTCTAACTTGTGCATAGTGGTAGCAGTAAGTCATTTTGTATAGGCCACATACGCATTCAGAACGCCACGAGATTGAAGTCGAATGCGGGAGGGTAAACCAGAGGAGGGATTCCTTAATGCCGAAAGATTTGATCCTACATCTTTTACTGGTTTTACCTATCCATTATATGGAATCAGCTTATATGGTCACAAGTACACATACTTCTTAACCGAGACCGTTTAAATGTACTATTTCATGTTTGAGCGCAGAAAAAGGGGCCAAGAGGGCTTGCAGACACCCTCCATACCCGGTATTAGTGTAGTTTTTAAGTCTGCTCTCATTACTTGTGATTTTCGCCGATACAAAGCTTATTGTATTCTCCCAGTCAATTACAATATGTGCGCTTCGGTCTGATCTTGTGCTTTTCGAAGCGAACAAAAATCGTATATCACATCATTCTATTCAACGGAAATGTAATATAACAAACGTAGACCTTCGCGGCTTTGTCGTCATTTCCCACTTAAAGTGATAGGGCACTATTAAAAGATCATTTCCTTTTAGATAATGCAAATATCACCCATAAACTTTTTCTTCGAACTCATTCATAGTCGATTTAATGTGGTTTCAAAACGCTTTGAAAAAAGGTGCTTCTAGAAAGCTCGTCAATCCTTTTTGAAGAAAGTGTTTTTGAGTAACCACTTACATCTTTCTAAGTAACACTGGATGGCAGATTATAATTCCAAATTGTCCTAGTGGTAGTGAGGATTCTTGAGGTAGGCAAATATCTGAGCGAGTGGTTTCTGGATCTTTTCATAACTATACTTAGAATATCTGCCTTCGTGAGGATATTGTAGACTATTTTCTCAAGGGAAAAAGTAATTACCATTAGAACGACATAATTTTCAGCTAAGTTTCCCACAGTCGAATGAAATAGGAAGTAACTTATTCGAGCACACTGAGACCAGAAAATAGTCTTTCGCCATATACTGTAACGCGAAAAGGACAGCCATAATCCATTTATAAAGGCAATGCAGAACGACTAATTATTAAATTTTTTAATTAAATTAATTGAAAGTATTATTCATGAAGTTTAAAGGTGATGTAGGGACAGGTGGCGTATAATATTATCGCCCACACATGATACGGGAATGGATCCCGGATCGATAACCAGAAAACTCTAAGTTCTCTACAGGTCGATTAGTTGGTACCAGGCTCGTATGGGAGAATAACAGCACTGACTTGTACATCGGTTGGCCACCGCAAGTCATTGTATAGGTCACATACGTATTCATTACGCCACTACAATTTTTAGTGGAGGACGAATAAAGGGAGCTTCCCAGAAGCGGGGTCGGTTAAAGGCACAGTTCACGATAAAAATGGTCTTTGAGATTCTTTCATATGATAGTTGGAAGCCCCCGCGTATACCATATCTGGCACTATTAGGTCGGAAAACGACCTGGTTAGTGAGTTATAAAGGCTCATACATTTGCCCGTGTGTATCCTCGGACGAGTTCCACCGGCATAGTAGAGGCTGCACTGATCACAAGGGAGCCCATGTAGGCAGTTCAAACAACTTGTCATGAACCATAGCGACAGTGGGAGGCAGTTCTGGACAGTTCTGGCTTGATGTAGTACTGCGGTACTGCAATGACTGAAATCTCGTCCGAATACTCCTTCCATGTTGTTTCCGTCATGGCAGTCTCGTCCAACCTCTATTTCCCTACTTTTGAGGAGCCACGTTTTTCTCGAAAACGGCTATTTCTTCCGCTTACTTCTTTACCAATGAACTATTCCCAATCTATACTTCCACTTTTCGTATAAAAACGGTTACCTCAGAATTATCGTGAACTGTGCTTTAAGGTCAAGGCCTCTCCTCCAGACTTGATCGTTATTTATTTATTTGTTTATTTATTCATTGGAAAGACTTATGGTTCATGAAATACGGTTGGAAATATGGCTAGAGGAAAAAATAGAATGATTCTGAGCTTTGTTTTCCGAAAGCAAAGTATGACTGACTAAGAGTTGCTCGATGATTAGCTTAAGTTCCACATGATATTCAAAAGGAAATCGTGATGTGGAGATTTAGAAGTCTCCAGCTTGTACACTTTTTTTGAAAATTTTTCAACGAATGAAAACTTACAAAGCTCTGCCTTGCAGGTTTTTTCGGTTCTTCTTTCGGGTTGGATGAAGGACGTGAGCTGGCTGAAGGTACGGTTAATTCGTAGGGTCGTGGAGATGCTGAGGAAGAAAGTGAAGCAGAGCGTGAAGACCGTCTGAAATGGAATAAATTGAATTTGATGTCCGGAAACTTCATGAAGAAGCTTGACTCCGATTGATGAGCACTTTTAAATTGCATATGAAGAGATCGATCAAGGATAATAGGGCAGTGGATTGCTGCCAAATGTCAGTCTTTTCCTAGAACCAAACCAAAAAGGGGAATAGACGAGATCTCTGTCCTTGACGTCAAGCTCCAAACGTAGTAGGGGACACGCCATAAAAGTCGGAGTTCTTAGGGGCAACCGGTTGTTTTAGACAGGGATCTAGACAGATGTCCATCCCTATTTTGACATGGGGGGGGG
>UZAF01018754.1:0-20681 GCA_900617895.1 Haemonchus placei
TCTGACCCACGGCGAAAACAAACACTTCCTTGCCCTTCCCTACCCTGGACGTTATGCATACGGGCCATTATCTACTCCCTTGAATTCGCAGCTGGGCCGAAAGGTGCCAAATTATGATCACCCGTTGAAGTGCGGAACAAATTAATACTAATGCAATTTGACTGACTAGTTTTGATTGATATCACAGAGCAATGGAGCATGGACTCAAGTTCCGTTATGTACCCGTAAAGAAGACAAAGAGGCTGCTTTCATAGTCCGCCGACGTGCGTGCCGGCGGACTATGAAAAACGTTCTGTAAAGCCCCTTCGAGGGGCTGAAAACAAAGAAAAACAAGATCGAAACAATTCGCCTTCGCCCTTCGGAGGGCCCTGAGCGCGACGCGACCGCGTCGAAAGATCCCGTCTGCCTCCCTCCCCAAGCTGATCCTCAAGCTGATTCTAGATCTTCAAAGATGACTAATTTCACGAAGAGTCGGTCATAAAACAATTCTGCACTGAATCGAGGCACTGCAGCAACGCAAGCTGAGGAAGTTCGTAATTAGTAGTTACTCCGCCATCCTCCAACTCAGTTATCGCTGAGGGTGCAGAGATTTGAAGTTGTATAAGATGCCGAGTAAAACTCACAAATTTTCGGATGACTGTCATAGTGGTGAAGCTGCGGTATCGGAAGAGTACTCATGTAAGTGAAGTCAGATGCTTCCAGAATAAAACTGCGCTTTTATGTGAGATAATAGCAGCCACGTTTGAGACACCTCTTTGAAGTTGGCCAATTGAAGATTAGATAACAGATGTTCCATCAGCACGTGCATTTAGGGGTTCAGGCATGTAATGAGCATGCGTGAGTACGAATAGCAGATACACTTGTGCATATCTCATGAGTAAACTGGGATTTGCACAAGTGTGTCCGTTGTCGGGTGTCTAGGAGCAAGGGTGGCAGGATGGGAACACCTATGGTAAGGGGCACGACCGGACTCCGTCCACAGTGAGCGAGGCGTGCGCGTTAGAAATTTTGGGCTTCAAATTCATATGCCCTGTCCCCATGGACCTAGAGCGTTCAAACTTGGTAGGAGTACGGGAGACAGGAGGTGAACATTTATAGTTGGTAGCAGGACCGGATTCCGGTCACAAGGGGCGGGGCGTGCGCATTTGTAGTTTTGGCGCACAAATTCATAACTCCTGTCCCCGTGGACCTGGAGCGTTCAAATTTGGTAGGAGCATAGGCGACAGGACGTGATCACTTATGGTTGGTGGCAGGGCCGGAACCCGTGCACAGGGGATGGGGTTTTGCGCCGGAGTAGTCAATTTTGCCCTAGGGCGTTCAAACTTGGCAGAAGTACAGGTGGCAGGATGGAACATTTATCGTAGGTGGGAGGACCGGACCCCGCTCATAGATTGCGCCAAAGTTTTCAGTTTGGTTCTAGGGCGTTCAAACTTGGTAGGAGGCAGGCGGCAGTATGGGAACACTTATGGTGAATAGTAGGGCCGAACTCCGCCCCCAAGGAACAGGATTTCCGCGAAATAAATGAGTGGATCCATCATAACTCCTGACCCCGTGGACTTGGAGAGCATTCAATAGGAGGGGCAGCATGGGAACACTGACAATAGAAGAGGCCTTAGAGAAGAAGATCCACACACCAATTACCTCCTAGCGCCTTTGTTATTTACGATCTAGCTTTGACTTTTTGATATGTTTCATTCGACAAGAAGGTTGAGCTGTGTGATTATAAGGAGATCAATTCGGTTCACTTCTTGCTATTATATTACGACCGCTACCCAGAAGAGTTTGCGATTAAGTGAAAGAGCACGGTTTCTCTTCTCTTTGATATCATTCTTAGCAAAACTTATCCGACCGCTAATAGTGTTGCATTCACATTTAATGATGTATCCGTAGAGAAGAGGGGGTACATCTTTGAAGGCATTCGATAGTCTACACTCTCGCTCAGCGAAACAGCGAAATAAACTAGAACAAAGTGGGAAGAATTTCATTAATTCGATGTTTTTCGGGCCAAGTCCCTTTGCCTCAAGAAGGAGGAGCGCCCTCGATGATAGCGTTGAGGAACGCTGATGGTAGCTAGTATTAGTAGCCTCAGCCGCGATGAAGTCTCTGAATACTTTTTTTTTTCGAATAATCGCCATTGCGATATTAAACGATGTACTATTCGGACACAGCGAAGTTGGCTTACAGAGAAAATTGCTCCCAGTTCGGAGCTAATACTGTGAGTGTGAAGCTTTCAAAGAGAAAGGAGAACCCGATGTGTTATTTACGCATAGTAAATTTCTCACAGGAAGTGGGAGCGCCCGGCGTAGCCGGGCGAACCCATAATAAGGAGGGAAGCCCGGGGTTAGCCGGGCGGCCCGACTGGTCTTTTTATAACCTCTGTTCTTCAATATCACAATATTTAAATGCACAGTCGAAACAGTGAGAACGATGGCGAAAGATGGGAAGTGACGTCAGGTGATAGGGCTGATGAGGCAACTGCTACTCATCAAGAAGTACTAATAGGTTGATGCATAATTATTGCGGATTTTTCGCGGCTTCTTTTCCCTTGATACAATTTCAATATCGAGGACGAGATTTTTATAAGAACAATCTTCTCGCTTTCCTTATCAGAAATAAGTCCAAAAAGTCATATTCATATTCGCCACATTATGCTCTATTACTTCGAGAAGGTTGTGGAAGTCGGCACAGTCATTAAGCGATCTCAACGAACTCTTCTGCGACGGAACAGTTAGCTAAAGCCAACTAAAGAATGGGATCTGCTTTTGTTGATGCATAATTATTGCGGATTTTTTCGCGGCTTCTTTTCCCTCCATACAACTTCAATATCGAAGTCGAGATTTTTATAGAAATGATCCACTTGCTTTCCTTAATAGAAGTTTGATTGAAAAGTCATCTTCCTACTCGCCACAAGTTGCTCTACTACTTCGAGAAATGATGGAAGGTGGCACACTCATTACGCTATCTCACCGAACTTTTTGGGAGTGGAATTCTCAGCCAAAGCCAACCGAGGAGTGGGATTTGTTCCCAAATCTCCATATTGACCCACAGAAACCCTATAAGTTATCACGTCGCCCGTTCGTTGAAAGATTCGCACACAAACAGGCCTTACGACGAAATGGATGACTTGGTGGCCGATGTCAAGGTGAGGATCGTCTCCAATGAGCGAAACTTCTTCGCCTGTAGAATCCGGCTGCCTAGCATATGGGAAGCGGGGCCTGAAGTAGATGATGGATACGTTTCGGAGTAATTATTTGAACATGTATTTGTTGAATATTTTCATTGAACATATTCATCTTTCTTTTGAATAAAATTTGCTGAAAAAAATTCCGCAATAATTATGCATCAACCTAATACATATATCCACCCCACTCACCAAAACAAGCACCTATGGATTAGCCGGACAATCGCTCGTTGAAAAGTTGGCTAGCAGACGGAACTTACGACGAGATGGATGGCATGATAACGATGTTAAGACGTGAACCACCTCCAAAAATCGAAATTTCTTCGCCCTTGTAATCTAACCGCCTAGCGAATGGGAAGCAGTGCTTGACGGAGGTAGTGGATATGGTCCGGAGCAAACATTTCAACGTGTATTTGTTAAATTCTTTTCTGTACATTTTTTTTATTTTTCTAGATAAAATTTGTTGAGAAAAATCTGCAATAATCATGCATCAACCTAATACTTAGCAATTCATGCCCCTCGGGTTCAAAACGGGAACTTGAAAGTTGGTGAACAACGGGGTAGTATTTAGATGGTTGATTATAGTAAATAAAAACAACTGCTATAATGCTCTTCGTGTTAAGAGCGGAACCCTAATACTTTAATGGTAGATGTAGTATGTGACCTGGTCGTTGATGTTGGGGGACAGGGATTGATAATCTACAGAAGAACTTAAACAACAACATCAGACATACACAACTTGCGGCGGCTGCGTCGCGGCCTTCGTACTGGAGCACGTTATCTCAGGGTGTCTGTAAGACGCGCCACTCGGCGCAATTAATAACTTTGCATTGCACTTATACTCACTGTTAACTCATAACTACCCTTTTCCTGTTCACACACTTTCCCTTGACGGTAGGACCCATTCCTTTATGTGATTAATGATTATTTTCAACGTTTGAGGGGATATTTCAAACTATTTGGGTGATGTGCCTCTATTTTGTTGTATGCTTCTTCGGTCATGTTTCTTCCAAGACGATTGCTAATTAGTTACTCTCCACAACATGATGTCTACTGAACCGGTTTGGTGATTTCTTTGGTTTGTTTTGAATATTATTATATTCGGTTCTGCTTCTTGTTTCTTTTTTCACTATCCAATAAGCTTTTTCTGTTTTCTGCACAATGACTAAGGATTGCATTAGAAGGCGTGAAAATGTTAGTTTAGAAACAATAATTTGTTAGAATCTACATCATGTTATGCAATTTAATACGAGGACAGCAAAAGAGTATTTGTATTGACGTATCACGTAACACTGAAAGTTTACGTAATTGAACCTATCTTTCTATGTAGAGAGCACTAAATTTGTGTGTCTTTCGCGAATAGTCACGCAGCCGCGATGAAGAATTTAAAATGTGTTATTTTGAGGTGTCGACAGTGCCGGCCGGCCTGGATGACAGGATATTTCCTATTTCATAACTCTACATTTTCTTCGCGTGATCTCCATATGCAGCTAGTCATTTCGCATCTCAAGCTAGGGTTCTATCAGTGAAGGTAATTACCCAGCAGTTGTCTCAGAAGGAAGACAAATCGAGGAGCATGCAACAGAAATAGAAACACATAACCTAACAGTGTTCAGTCATTCACTAGGGAAGGGTACGCTACAAAATTATAGTTTAGCAACTCATTGATCACATGAAGTTACTTCTTACAATCAATAACAACCTCAGAATAACTTGCTCGAACGCCCTGCGCAACCGCCAATGAGCAGAGTTACGAAAGAGTAAATCTCTTGTCATCAAGGCCTTCCCACAGCCGCTGTGCATAGACAATCTAAAAATAACGTGCTCCAGTACGAAGGCCGCGACGCAGCCGCCGCAAGTTGTGTATGTCTGATGTTGTTGTTTAAGTTCTTCTATAATCTACCAAAAGGGCTGTGAACAGCAATGAAATGCATGAGTCATCAAATCACCGTCTCGTATCAAAATTGTGGCTGCCCGAGTGGGAGCTTTAGGCTGTGACTAGAGTACAAACAAGAGATGGCAGAAAATAGTAATGGCTGCTTTCAAAGTCCGCCGGCCGGCCGGCGTGCTGGCGGAGGCAGTGCTAGGGGGAGGAGGGAGGCAGACAGTGTAAGGCAAACAGTCCACGCCCCTTCGGAGGTTGTTTGTTTTCAACCCCTCGAAGGGGCGTGGACTGTTTGCCTATCCGTCTGCCTCCCTCCTCCCCCCTAGCACTGCCTCCACGCCGGCACGCCGGCCGGCCGGCGGACTATGAAAGCAGCCAATAGCTGATAAGAACCGACAATGGACTAGAGAAGTAGCTCTTTGGTAAGTCCTTCATCTCTTCTGAATTTGCGATGTAGCCTCGACATTTTGGTGTGCTCCACACAATAGAACGAAATGGTCGAGTAGTTAAAAAAAAGCAGCATTCGTCAAAAGCATAAGAAATCATTAAACCAGTTTTATTGAACAGGATAAACAAAATTAAGTTGATTCCCTGCTAGATTTGGAATAAAACCATCTACACATATAGGTTTGCGAGTCGAGTTCACGCTTCCTCCCTATTCTGACATCCTAATAATAATCCAGGCACCTATGACCCGGATTTCGAGCAATGGTTCAAGTCCATAAGACACAAGAGCCGTGGACAGCTACCTTTGTTTGAGATAGGTGTTGTAACCACTCGAGAGCTGGATGAATACCATTCGCTTCATTTTAGGTCGCTCAGATCGAAGAAAGTCGTAGAACTAGTGGATGCAAGGAAAGAAAAAAACCTAAAAAGAATAATTTCTTCACTATAAAGAGAACATGGTGCTTAGCCTTTACCATAAGGTCATCACATGTTGCAACCAGTTGCATTGCTATGCTTTTCTCCAACTCTCCCCATTTACAATTGTGCGCCCGATTGTAGTGACTACACTGTATTGGAGCACGATCATTTATGTTTTTTTAGTTGCACCAGACTTGCACAACTTGTTCCGAAGAGAGGAATTGGTGCAGGGAACGATGTGCTCAAGATCATTTTGGCTTTGTCAAAGGAGGGGAGCTTGGCATGAACGTGGCGGTACTCACTTATTCATCTATTTACTTATATGCTTAAAGGCACAGTTCACAAAAAAGTGGTTTCAGAGATTCGCACATTTTTTGAATTCGAAGCCCCCTCTGATACCATATGTGCAGGAATGAGGTCGGAAAACGGTCTGGATAGGCACGATAAGGGCAGGAACAGTGGGGGACGTCAGGCCTCCGCCCCTCGCTAGGTTGACTACGAGTTCAAATTGTCCTTCACCACTTTCGCATTGGAGCAACATTAGTGAAAAATCGATAGGCTGGTTGGCAATTTGCCCACAGACGGTCAGCTGGTCGACCGCCTCGTTTTGGGACTACTATTCGGCTGTTTCTCTAGTATTCGACTATATTCTACGCTTTTCTATTCTAATTAATTTTTCTTAGCCGTCGTCAAAAGGTCGAAATTGATACTGCATAATAAATCAGATTAATAGCGGTAGGAGAATTAGTTTTAATGAATAAGCCAAAATCAGCTGTTGGTGTGTTGTGTGCAATGGCAGACACTGCGCCGCGTTTATCTGACTCGCCCGAAAAATTCTTATCGCCGTTTTTTCGCCATTTAGCTCGTCCGACCCCCCTTTTCCCTTGTTTTTTGTAGCTGTCTATTTCTTTATATTGTAAGCCTCAGGGCTTGTCCAATCAATCGATAGGCAATGTTTATAACCTAGCTTCTATTCTAGCCTGCGCAGAAACGTTCTCATGCTCCGATGAAATGTACTGATTACAGGCTTCTCCGCGAGCTTCGTATAAAACGCGTGATCAGGCACCGTCGAGGACTCGCCGTCGCAACCGCCGCTGGACTCATGGCCATCAACGGCGGATTCGCCGATCGTCTGACTAGCCGTCGCCGTCGTCAGCACGCTTTGTGGAGATTGGCTTGTATTGGCTGAGATTGCTAATAAACTATTATGTCCTATGGTGTCGCTACAGAGTAATAGAGGAGGTGCCAGGAACCAAACTGGTAGCAGCGAGCCCTCCACCCGACGGCAGACGGAGGGACGGTGAGTCCAATTTTTTCCGATTTGGTTTTTTTTCTTTCTTTTCCGTGCTTGCTTTCCCGTCTTTTATAGTGTAGCTACCTTCATTTTTCTCTCTTCCATTTCTCCGCCATCACCTTTTCTTTAGCTTCATCAAGTAAGCCCTAAAGGGTAACTATTAGACACGTTAGTAGGAGAATAAGGCAGCAATCCCGTAAGGGCTCTTTGCAGCATTGACGGGATCGTGGTCTCTCCTTCAGTAGAGTAAAATTGCATTTTGATTATAGGTGGAAATCATTCGCTGACAGTTCTATATCCTTTCCACTCTAGTTCCCTTCGTCTTTCACGTTTTTTTTTACAAGTTACACGATTCTTCGCCCTATGTTAGGGCCCTCAGTGACAGTTTTTTTTTTGTCACATCTCACGATCGGCTCTTCTTTCCTATTTTTTTTTTCATTTTCGTTAATCGCAGCCGGAAGAAGCCTCTTACTTAACGATTACACCAATCGGCTGTATCTATATTTTCTCTCTTTTTTTATTTCCTTTTTTTCTCTTTGTTGCCGCGGGTTGGGCCCACCCGCCTCTTGCGTTACCTTGATTGATGTGTCCAGTGGTGCTTTGTTAGTATGACCGCCCATGTCCGTTTGAAGTTGNTTTTTTTTCGCCCTCTGTCCATCTTCTTTTTTTCACAAGAATTCCTTTTTTTTCCTTCCTGAACTTCTTCTTTATTGCTTCCATTGTCGGAAGATTTTTTATGTACCTTGAATCAGAATCAGAAGGTACTCCCCTGCGATTTTTTTCTTCTTCTTCCTTTTCTTTCGTTTTTCAATGCGAGCAGTTCGCAGCTCCTCTAGTTTGCGCTTTCGTCTTGTCGTGAACCATCATTTGTAAGAGTTATTTCAAAATCTGAGAACTGTGATTACTTTCCTGTTGGCTCCTTTCCCCTTATCAGCTCTGTCATCTCAGTCGCTTCTCCACGCGGGTAAAGGGCACGACCGCGATGACTCAACGGCAACATGCTCGGCGAGATTAACAACCCTGAATTCTCATTTCGGGGACGGGCATTTTTTAACAATCGAGGGTTGCAGTGGAAACGAGCTCACATTTATGCCCGCGGAGGGAGGCTCGCCCCGTTTTCTGATCAAGGTAAACTTTGGACATCATCAGTGTCATTAGAGCTTTACTCATCGAGGTCACATGTTCTTTCTCCTTTCTCAGGCGCTAAGACGCCGGAGCTTTATCTCTCCGTCGCAGCGCATCTTGCAAATTCCTTCGGAAGGTTGATATCCCAGGCTCTCATAACACCCGCAAGCAAGATCTAGTTTTGTTGTCTTACACAAGCGCACGTTCGGGGGTTCCCAGGCATTCTTCGATCCGCCTTTGGGAAATCAGATATCACCGCATCAGATACCCTTGGGAAATCAGATATCACAGCATAGCGAAGCCCTCCCCCACCTGCGCGACGATCCCGGATATATAAACCTCATCCGTCTCCAAGGTGGATCATTGTTCAGACGTCTTGGCGCCTCATCCATCCTCACAGGTCCCGATGCCGTCTACCCGCTCTAAGGCCGCGTCCTCCAACAGGGTCACGGCTCAGTTGTCTGACTCGAAGCCCACCAAGTCGGACCCTGGGTCCAACCAGGCCTTCGACATTTTCGAGGACATGGCCGATGATGCTCCATTGATGGGACGTGACGCTAAGGTCATACGGGACGCAACTTCGTCTGCACTGACTCAAGTGTGGAACGACACGTGTGCCTCGACAGCACAGTTAACTCAGCGTATTAATGAGAACAATGAGCTCCTCAAAGAACGACTTAACGAGTCGTTTGCTGCAATGGGAAGGCGACTCGATGAGCTTCCTCTGGTAGCCATGTTTCAGCCCGACTTCCAGTCGCGAATCCCTGCATTCATCGGACCTGCTGAGAACGGAATCCAGTTCACGATGTGGCTACGACGCCTCGAGGATGTCATGCGAATGCGACCAACTCCCTTGACTGACGAGCAGCAAGCCTATTTTTTGGTTGGTCACTTGGACGGGGTGGCTCGGGAAAAGGTGGAAGAGTTGGATGACGTCGCAAGGAAGAGTTACAGTGCAGTGGTGACCCATCTGAAAGCCTTTTTCGAGAGCCCTCACCAACGCTACGTCGCGCGTCAGAAGCTGTCGTCGTGTCGCCAGGAACCAGGGGAGTCCTGTACATCATTCGCCAACCGTATCCTTAACCTGGTGCGAGCGGCCACCTTCGGACAAGACCCTTCTACTCAAAAAGAGCGGATTCTAGAAGAGTTCGTATCACGTCTTCGGGGCGACATTCGTTGCTTTGTGAAACTAGATGGGCCCACGTCCTTCGAACAGGCCGTTAATAAGGCGCAGACTGTTGAACAGTTACTCGGCGAGGCGACCGCCGATCGGTTACTTCATCCTTCTGACAATTCAGCACCGGTGCAAGTGTTAGAGCGTCCGTCACGCGGCCACGGTCGTCGGTTTCCTCAGGGCCCACCCTCTCCTGGGCCTCGTCGTGGTCCCTCTGCACCTGCTCCTTCAAACCGCTTTGAGCGTGGACCTCCGAATACAAACCGACAGCCTCCGGACCGCTGTTTTAACTGCGGGGGTGTTGGCCACTTCGCGAATGCCTGCGCATCTCCTCGCCAGTGGGGGCGTCGCGGACCCACATCGCCTCCTCGTAACCGGGGTCTTTCTCTCCCTTCCAGGAGAGCACGGTACCCTACTCTCCCACGTGCCTCCTTTCTATCGGTGAATGACCAGCCCGTCGCAGCGAGAACTCAACCCTCTCAGGACTCGGCACTCGATATGGCAGCTCTTGCTTCTTCCCTCAGAGACTCGCAAACCGAACTGCAGCACTCTCAGGCAAGGATTTCGGCGTTACTACGCCGCAACGAGGAGCTTGCACAGTTTTCGCTAGCCTCTCAGCCATTTGCCTTTACTTCTGACCAGCATGGAGCATCACTCCCTGATGTACGATTCCTCTTTTGTTTGGTATTGTGTTGCAGCGCTTTAGTATGTCAAGCATCGACAATCGAAGCTTGGCTCTGTCCTTCCGATAATCCCGCATCCCTCTTTAAGCTGCCGAACTTGCACAACTGTTCCGGAATGTGGCCTAACATGTCGTCCACACCGGTCAAAGTGACCTTATATCTATATCGCCCCAATACCCGGCTATATACCACCTCGGCTGTGGTATGTAAAATTGTTCGTCAAACGGTGGTCTATTCGGTAGGATTTTTTGGGTCACGCACGGAGACATACAGCGACACCCAATTGGCAGTTCCTGTAGAGGAATGTAAGCGAATGGCTCAACACCACAACTGCCAGTACGGCAAAATGGTGGAATCCGAGGGAGTTTGGCATACCCAGCAGAGTCTCTCATTCGAATTTCCATCCGCTCCGTTCGGATGCTGTACCAATCATACCGCTGAGGTCGTCAATTGTTTCTCCTTCGCTACCACCATTCATATCCGACACGCAGAAACCATTCCTCAGTCTCCAGTGGGTGACCTCTCAGGATGCTCCTACATTGACGGTAGCTGCACTTTAGCCGACGGTTCGTTAATCATCTGGACCCCTAACAGGGAGGAACAGTGCGCATATACTCTGGTCTCGCGAATGAGCGGGCACATGACAGGCAACATATGGCTTTCCGCCGACCACGAATTTGCGCTTTCCTGGGATGACGCTTCGCTTCGCACTACGGATTGCGATCATGATCTTATCATTACGGATCAGGGATACGCAGTGAAGAAGCTACTGCGTCCACCACGTGAAGCTCCCTTTCAGGCCGGATTGGTTACGTCAAACCAGCTAGCTGCCCAACTTCTGGCAGTAGAGGGGGCCACCCTCTCAGCGACAGGAGCGCTCTTTCGTAATGCAATGCGTGCCCTGTGCGAACGAACCAACACCCTTTCAGTGGCACTCCAAGTTGCGCTCGCAACTGATCCCACAAACACTATGCGCATTCAATGACACTTGTTACAACTTCCCTAGGGTGTCCCTTCAGCTCCCCACCGGTTCTCACATGCTCGCCTTCCTTGATCCCCGTACGGGTATTGTACAGAAGGAAGCGACTGAGTTAAAGTGCTCGCAAGTTACCCCATGGATTTTCGTTACGCCCGAAGGGGTCCGACGGTTTGATCCTCTTACGAGCTCCTGGTCTGAGATAACCCCGGAGGCTATCACCACCCTTTCTATCCCGGCATCCACAGGGTGGCTTCAAGGAGCTCCCCCTCTCACCGTCTTCCATAATCTAGTCTTGACTAATTTCAGCGAGGCCTCCGGCAGTCAACAGCTGCGAGAATTGTGGATTGCGCGAGACAGGTCGAGGCTTATGGAGCATTTTATTCACGCAGATTCAGCTCAAAACGGAGTATCGGCAGGCTCAGCGGTCGGTTCCTTTACTTCCTTTCTACCTTGGACTTTTTCGACTTTTGATATATGGGTTACAATTTGTTGTACGTTAGTAACCCTTTCTGCTTTTAAATTTTTGTTTTCGGCCTACTTACAACTAGAATTTTTCACGTTACTGGGCCGGACTCCGTGTTCACGTCTCATGGCGCACCGTGGAGATCGTTCCCCGCCAGCTCCTTCCCCGCGACTCCCTACGGAGCGTTTCAAGCCCGCACAGCGACCCAATCTCGACGTTTCATATGTCGATATCGACTCGTCTCCAGGTTGGCCCCGGGCCGCAGTAGTATCTACCGCAGTTCTGTCATTAGATACCCATCGGCCTTACTTTACCGCCCAGGTACCTATCCGCGCCAACGGTGTATGCATGCTCGCACTTATCGACACTGGGGCGGGAGTCACGGTTGCCAGTCAGACCTTGCTTCCCTTATTAGGCATCTTTCACATGGGTCCTTGCCGGGTGCCGGCAGCTGTCGGCATGGCCGGAACTCCTGTTAAGTTCGCTGGTTGTGCCAATGTCACGATCAAGCTCGGAAACACGGAGTACACTCAGTTGATTCACTTCACGGAAGGTCTGTGTGTCCCTCGGTCAGTCGATGCCTACAACATCATACTCGGAAACGATTTCCTGCAACGGTTGCCACCTTGGACCTTGAATTATCCCCGTCGTTTGTTTTTGGTGGGAAGCGACACATTGCCAATCGTGACGACTACATCGCCGTCTTCACCACCCGATCTTCCAACAGAGATCTCCATTCCGGTTCGTGCGGCCGAAACCGTGGTAACTCCTCCTGCTTCCGAAGTGCCAGTATCGTGCTATCTGACCGAAAAAGACTCCAGATTTGCCGCCATCCTCACCGAAGGATCCGTGCTGTCTCCGGACGAGNTTTCGACCTGGCTTCAGGGTATATGCAACTGTTGTTGTCTCCCGAGAGTCAAGCAAAGTGTGGTTGGGCCACTCATCGTGGCATCTACCAGTTCGTCTACTTGCCTTTTGGACTCCGCAACGCTGGGGCATACTTCTGCAGGGCGATGTCACGGATTTTGGCCGGTCTGGACGACAATTGTCTCGCATACATTGACGACATCCTTATCTTTGACCAGGACTTCGATTCGCATATACGGTCGTTGCGCAAGGTGTTGGAGCGGTTCCGGATCTTCAACATCAAAATATCCGGGAAAAAACTCACCAGCGTAGCCCAAACTTCCATCACCTTCCTCGGACACGAAATCTCTGCGAACTCCTACAAGCCAGCAGAGCGAAATATCAAGGCCATTCAAGAAATGCCTCCACCATCGTCCACCAAAGCCGTTAAAGCGTTTCTGGGCATGACTAATTTTTTCCGCAAGTTCATCAAGGATTTCGCGGTGATCGCAGCTCCCTTGTATGCCTTGTGTAAGGACAAGGTTTCATTTTCATGGGGGGAACCCCAGGCACGGGCCTTCTCCCAACTCAAAGAAGCCCTAACTAGTCGCCCTTGTTTGGCTTTCCCACAGGACAAGGAGTTTATCCTTCACACTGACGGCAGCAAGGTAGCGGTGGGAGCGGCTCTGCTACAAGCCCAAGATCCATCGTCCCCACCAGCAGCGATCGGCTACTTCAGCAAGTCGTTGTCGACTACTCAACAAAAATGGAGCCCAACTCATATTGAACTATTCGCTATGATAAGCGCTCTTCGTTTCTTTCGAGCTACGATCTATGGGAACCACACCCGCATATTGTGCGATCATCAGCCGCTCACTTTTCTTTTACGCCACCGGAAACCTCATGACAATCTCGCACGGTGGGTGGTGGAACTCCAGAGTTACGATATCAGCATTGTATATCACAAAGGGAGTTCTAATGTGATCGCGGACCATCTCAGTCGCAGCGTCAACCCGCAGAACGCCTTCGTGGACGGTACTCCGGAGGCCGACGACATTATCGAGTTCCCGCGCTGTCTACTGGGTACTCCCTCAGGCCCTTCAACCGTACATATTCGACCCTACGATGCGCTACTTCTGCAGAAAAAAGATCCCTTCTGCAGCGCGCTCATGTCTTTCCTCGAGACCGGTTCATTCCCCTCCGACATCTCACCGGAACTCAAAAAGACCTGCTCATCGTATCTCGCAGGATGCACGCTTAAGTCGAACGGTTGTCTCTACTACCTTCACCCGGAGGCTTCCCGTCGACCATCAGCCCGTCCCGCCATAGTAATTCCTCCTCAGTTGCGAGAACCAATATGCATATCCTTCCACGATAGCCCGTCGGCCGGAGGTCATTTTGGCTGGAAAAAGACACTCGCCAAAATTTCTCGTCGTTTTTTCTGGCCTACAATGAGAGAAGACGTCTTTAAGTACGTTCGTTCCTGCGATGCTTGCCAGCGAAAACGCCCTCACGCCCAAGCGCGAGAGCGCCTGATTCCCATACATGCGGGGGCCATCTTCGATAAGGTTTTTCTGGACCTTAGCGGCCCATATCGAACAACACCTCGTGGAAATAAGTACATCATGTGTCTTTTGGACCATTTCAGCAAATATGTTATTACAGCCCCGCTACCGGATTGCACTTCCGTCACGGTAGCTCACGCCTTAGTGACACACGCCGTCTTTGTTTTCGGGACAATGACCACACTGGTGTCAGATAACGCCTCATATCTTAAGGGAGAGCTCCTCTCCGAACTGGGACGCCTCCTGCGGATTGGACGCTACTTTACGACGCCATATCATCATGAAGGGAACGGCGCCTGTGAGCGCATGTTTGAAACCTTCCAGGAAATGCTACGAACCTACATCGACAGCAAACAAGAAGACTGGGATATCTTCCTGCCTGCGTGCACTTTTGCATATAATACCTCCGTACACAGCAGCACCAACGATACTCCTTTCTTCCTCATGTTCGGACGTGACCCGGTATTCAGTATTGATCTACTCATCCGCCACGGCTTGGAACGTCATGTACCCTCTATCGAAGACAGTAGCATGTATAAGGAGTCGCTGGTCAGGTCCATTCATGCCGCCTGGGTATCCGCCCATGAATATAACCTCAAACGTAGTGCGCGCATGAAACGTGAATACGATAAATCCGGCTTACCGACGTCTCCTATTCGAGTCGGCGACAGAGTATATCTTCGCGACGTCACCCCCAAGCCTGGTCTATCTCCTAAGTTATGTTTTCCGTGGAAGGGGCAGTTTCGGGTTATCGCCGTCGACCATCCCCACCTCACTATAGTGAGCATATCGGCGCCTCAGTCCCCTCCGAGACGCGTCCATCTCAACCAAGTCAAAAAGTGCTTCCTCCTGACGGGACCAGTGTTCTCTTCCCCTTGGCTTCCAGAGGAAGATCAGAAAGCGTTAACGTCCGTTAGCGCCGTCCCGCAAGTAGTGGTAGGATATACACATTCAGTTACTTTGCCTTCTTCTACCAATGAGACATCAACTACATTCGCTGTTCCAACACACCGGTATAATACTCGTTTCAGGACGCGCCTGGGCTCCATCTGACGTCTTCAACGGACGGGAAGACTCACCACTTATTCTCTTCTTTACTTAGTTTTTTCTCTCTCCTTTCAATCCTCTCCTCGTGATAGACATTTTCATCTTAGCTTTCTCTTTTCTACTCCCGTTGACGTCAGATGTTCGCGGCCCGGTACCCCAACCCCAGGTTATATGCCGTGTTTCAGCTCGAACAACCATCGTGTCACTATCGTGTCATGGACGAGTCTAGTACATCTGCACTCGCTGCTGACATAGTGTCTCCTGTGTCCAATATCTCTGCTGATTCCCTTGTAGGCAGTGTTTCGGCATCGGGGGCTAATGTCCAACCTTCTAACACGCGCATTCTCGTCACTGAGGGTACGCTAATTTCGATTCCAGCTTTGTCGGTTTCCGTAACACCTTGAATCTCATCTTCAGGTGGTGCAGCCCAGCCGCTACAGCAGACAGCAACCGGATCGGACCAACCTCCTACTGATGCTTCTTCTGGTCATTCGGCATCTCTACATCCACGGGCTAAGGCTCAACTTTCGGACACCGACAATGACTCGGCCACGCATACGACACGGGAACTTCGGGAATCACATGTCACAGGACACGATAACTTGAGTCCTCACTTGGAACTGCAGCAAGCTGTCTCTTGCCACCTCCGCCTGTTCTTCCACGTCAACGCCGTCAACGACAATGCCTTCCCTTGACTCTGGACTCAGTTAACATCTTGTCCCGTACGCGGGGATTTGATCGAGACCAGCTATCCGTCAAAGATTTTGTATGGGTTTACACCCTTCGACCCACAACAAGAACTCTGGCAGCTTCGAATCGCAGCGACGTTCTCCGAGAAGCTCGTCGCCCCCGCCCACTTATACTTGACTCATCCGTTCCGTATTTCTTTCGAGTGCACGAGTTTGTACCAGTCACACCATCCTCGTCTCCTCGCAACACTCTCGGAATCGTCATCTCCGTCACCCGTCGGGGCATGGATCAGGAACGCGTGAACAATTTCCACGCTGCATTTGAGGGATCTCACGAGGCAATACGCGTACCACCTCACATTTGCGACTTCCCCATGACTGAGGTTGAACGAGATATGTTCCTGCTGGCACGTTCCCGCACCAATGTCTCGTGCGCCATGCGGTTCTGTCACTCTGCCGTATCACTAGATGCCCAACGGTACCTCGTCAATGCGGTGCGACGTTTTCTTCCTGCACATCCCGAAGAAGCACTCCTGCCGCTCCGAGTTTCGCGTATGCCTTCGGAAGACCTACAGTGGATCGCCGATAGAGAGCAACAGTTTCTCAACTACAATCGCAATCGCCGTTCCGCCCGGGTTCGAATGATCCAGCTCTTCGCCGCAGCAAGTTCAGCACTCGCCGCCTACAGCGTTTGGTCCGACGACAAAGCGACACACGAAGTCTCCGCTTACGTGCCTAGTATGGATGCTCTCCCACTTAGGCTGTTGTTCAACATCGACACGATGTCAGTTCAAGGAGGGTGGACAAGATCTAGAACCGTTCACACTTGGGTGATCAATTCCACCATTCTTCTACGGAATAGAATAGCGGAAGCAATTTATCGCCCTGAGCGCCAGACCCTCGCCATCGAGCTACACTCCGAACCCCATCATCATCAATCACTACTCAGAGCTATCCGACGTCATGGAGCAGGACGTTTGAATGCCAATGAGGCTTTCGTACCACTGTGTGTTCGCCTGGCACGGGCGCCAACCGGCACCGATCCCGTTTTCAACCTGCTAGCAGAGGGCACATTTTCCAACAACATCAGGAACCCCAACATCCCATCAAGGGCAAACACCGTTCTCGACCTAGTATATGCCAGCCGCCCGCGCCCGCCAGATGCTCAGGCGCAAGGCGAAGCCCCTCCAACTAACATCACCTTGGATTCTATTAACCTTCGTCTACGCGACGATCAATCTCGCGCCGTGCAAATGGGCCTCGGCAACCATCCAGTTTTGGCTATCCAGGCGGCCTTCGGCACGGGGAAAACGGTAGTGGGAGCACTCATCGCCGCTCGGCTCGCAGAGCAGGGCAAGTTGGTCCTCATGACATCTACAACCAACGTAGCCGTCGCACAATTCACCGAGACGCTTCTGAGGCTTGACGAGTACAAACAACTGAAGGTCCTTCGGTTCGTTGCCGATTCAGCACTTCGGGAGGGAGCACCATCTACTCCAGTAGACCTTCATCAGATACTCCAGGGCCTAATGGCCAATTTTTCTGACGCGCTTACAAGATCGGAGCGCCCTCTTCTCGCGGAATATGTTCGCGGCCGGACCCTGGTCGAACGCTTGTTATTTGACCCCGAAGCAACGCTCCACCTGTCGGAAGAAGAACGTGAACAGTATCGGATCGCGGAGAATCACAATTCCGAGGATACGGAGGAAGCCGTGAAAATCATGCTTCGCGTGCGATTTCCCGACATAGTGTGCATGACAACATCGTCACTATTGAACACCACTCGCGCGGGCGGTCTATTTCCACTGGTATTCTCGGAAGCTGACGTCATTATCGGAGACGAGGCGTCTCAAATACCTGGACCCGCATTCGTGGCCCTGGCGGCTCGTTTCACCAACGCACGTCACATTTACATCGGAGACGTCAACCAGCTGGAGCCCCACGTTCGCTGTCCTCGTACTTCCGTAGCGGCTCGTTTCGGTGGCAAAGGACTTATGACACTTCTCATGGAGAAAGACCTTCCTCGCGCACCTTTAGTAACGTCCTTTCGAGCACACCCTGCTCTTAACAGCTTGCCCAATTCAGTCGTCTATGGAGGAACCCTGGTCAGTGGATCAACAGCCCGACAACGTCAGCTATTTACGCGTCGCCTCGCTCTGCCCAATCCGGACGTTCCCTTTATTTTCGTTGACATCCGGGGTCATTCACGAGTCTCCCCTTCGCAGTCCCATTACAATCCGGCGGAAGCTCGTTGTTGCGAAGAAATTGTATGTGCTCTCCTGTCAAAAGGCATAGACGCTTCTTCCATCGCGGTTATTCCGTTCTATAAGGAACAGCAACGACGACTCGAGGACACCTTACACCGTCTCAGCGTCCCGCTTCTTACCGTCGACTCAGTTCAAGGTCGGGAGATGGATGCCGTCGTTATTCTAACTACTCGAACCGAAATTGACAGGGAGTCCGGAGACTTCTTGGACGACATCCGCAGACTCAACGTCGCGATTACGCGATGTNTTCGCACTTTTCTACATAGACAATGGTTGGCAGATTTCCGGGCTCAGGTAGTGAATTTTGTGAATTATGCTTGATGCCTTTTGGGATTGACGATTAGACACGGTTCCCCACACCAACCAGGGCAATAGTTGCATCCCTTTTCCCCATCATTAAACTTTTCCACGTCCGAGGACGGACGTATTTGGGTAAAGGGGGGGAGGTGTAAGCCTCAGGGCTTGTCCAATCAATCGATAGGCAATGTTTATAACCTAGCTTCTATTCTAGCCTGCGCAGAAACGTTCTCATGCTCCGATGAAATGTACTGATTACAGGCTTCTCCGCGAGCTTCGTATAAAACGCGTGATCAGGCACCGTCGAGGACTCGCCGTCGCAACCGCCGCTGGACTCATGGCCATCAACGGCGGATTCGCCGATCGTCTGACTAGCCGTCGCCGTCGTCAGCACGCTTTGTGGAGATTATCGTATTGGCTGAGATTGCTAATAAACTATTATGTCCTATGGTGTCGCTACAGAGTAATAGAGGAGGTGCCAGGAACCAAACTATATTCATGTTTTTTCGCGTTTTCTTTATTACCATTGTACTATTGTAGGCCGTATCTACATTTTTTGTCAAATTTCGCCAAAAACCCGGTTACCCCAAAATTAACGTGAGCTGTGCCTTTAAAGGCACTGTTCACGAAAAAATAGTTTCGGAGATTTGCACATGGTTTGAATTCGAAGCCCCCTCTGATAACAATTGTGTAGGAATTAGGTCGGAAAACGGCTGGATAGGGCACGATAAGGGCAGGAACAGTGGGGGACGGGAGGCCTCCGCCCCTCGCTAGGCTGACTACGAGTTCAAGTTGTCCTTCACCTTATTCGCACTGGAGCGAAGTTGGTGAAAAATCGATACGCTGATTGGCAAATGGCCAGAATGGTCAGCTGGTCGACCGCCTCGTACAGGAGCTAGTATTCAGCTGTTATTTCTATTATTCTACTATTGTTATTCTATTATTTCGTAATGAATTTTTTTACGGTAGCGCTCTTTGACTATTCTCGCAAGTTTATTGAAGATTTTAACATATTTTGTGTAGATTATTGCACGCAAATGTTTTTTTATATCAGAAACTCCGTTAATTTCGATGTGTTGTCTGTATTGCAGGCATTGCGTCGCCTTCGTGCATTCTCGCTCGAACACTCTCTAACCGCAGTTTTTTCAATGCGAAATTCGTCCAACCCCCCTTTCCAGCTCTTTTTTGACCATTTGTAATTCTTTTTGTCCATCGTTTTTTGCGCTTTTTTCGTTGTTATCGCTTTATTCTAGAGTAGTTCTATCAATTCCCGTCAAAAAAGGGTAACCTAATTTTTTTGTGAACAGTGCCTTTAATGTGCACAATAAGGTGCGCGAGAGCAAAATCAAAGAAAGCAAACCGGTTACAAATTTGAACAGAAAAAAGGCAAAAACCGTACAATAAGAAACACCATACCCGCGAGTGGACACTCCTCTGGCTTGACACCCTAAAAATCCTCTGAGCCTAACTAGGCAAGGAAGTCTAAGTTCTAGGGAAGACTCAACTTCCTTTTGAACGCACTGGTAGTTGGCTCTATCTGCAGGTCTACTGGTTTACCCAGTACTTATTCTGTCGCAGCTTAAGTGTGCCTTCCAGCATTTCCAAACAGATTACAAAATCATTGAATATTCTTCTGTTTAACAATGATCTAGGACTGAAACAATGCAGCCGATCATCATAATTGAGTAAAGGACGTCGGTGCACTGTGTCGGGATAGCATTTATACAATAATACTATCGTGAAAATTTGTTCAACCTTTCAAATGGAGGCCTTTAGTAGTAGTGTTCCATATCCGTGAACCATATACGAGTAAGGGAACAGGATACGCTTTTTAGTGCCTCAACAAAATTAAAGAAGAGTTGTATCGAACATTTCTTAAAATGGCAAAAAGTGCTGTGAAGGCTTTTTGAACGACTACATCGATGTTGTGCGAAAAATCCAAGCTGGATTTAATAAAAAGAGCCCATCGTCGTGACTTTCAGGTGGATGAGCCCGCCTCCTAAACAAGAACAGCCTTATCAGATGATGGGAGTCTACCGAGCTCCTACCAGCAAAGCTACTCATGGGTACTTACAAAAAAATTAATGTCTGAACGAGTCTCATTCCGTTAGAACTGAGGAGGCTTCCAACGCAGTAGCGTTAGATAAAACCAGTCTAGGGAGGCTATCAAAACCTATGAGCCGTTGTAGCTTGAGTTGGAGATGAACTGACAAGGGAAGGATACTAGGTCGCAGTGGCCATCTGAGATGAGATGTATACTGCCGAATGTGTCTCCAGGTGAGTATCTCAAATCCGCTTTCCAAATCTGCTAAACGATTCTGG
>UZAF01018755.1:6389-29856 GCA_900617895.1 Haemonchus placei
ATACAAAATATTTTTTTTTTGTTTTTTTTTGATATCTCCCCCATTTGTTAATAAGGCCCCCCCCCCCCCCCCCCCAACTACATTTTCACCATAAGTCGAAAGGGGAGAGCGTAATATTATAGTTAAAATCAGAGGACATAGTCTACATTCAAAAAGGGCTATTCTTTATCCAAACGGAAAATTTACAGAGTTTATATGTATGCCCGGCACTGTTTGTGAGATCATTCCACACAAAGCATGAGGCATAGACATTTTCCAAATGAGACTGAACTGTTTTGCTAGCCTATCTCTCCCAAGGTCTTATGCAGACTTTTTCGTACACCGAGTTCTTCAGTTTAATCTGAAAAAGGTTTCTTGACAAAGAAGATTTTGCCTTCTTTGCTTTTTGTGTTCTGCACACCAGCATTCGCTGCGGCACCTCAGGCAGCACCCCCTTCGGTCGCCTCCCCTCCCTCAAACTTCTCACACCCCCTTTCCTTATTCATCGTTGCAACTCCAAGTCTGACTCCAATGGAAAACACCCATTTACAGCAAGTCTTTTTTAGTCATATTTTGACAATTATCACAGGTCTTTGTTCGGGGATATTACTTTAGTTTCCGCTTCCTCGCTCAATTTTCAATTTTAAAGTTACGTTTCACTTCTCAGTCGCTGAACTAACTTTTTTCGACGTTTTGGGGATGAACGATGTCTTCCTTTCGCGTACTTTTGGGTGCAAATGTAGTAAATGAGAAGAAATGAATAAGTGGCGATAGTATTGCTGAACTTTTAGAAGAAAAATGATCCGGTCACAGCTGCCCCCTCTCTATTTTGTTTATAGCTTCTCCGTTTTTATATTCTCATTATTGACAGCGATGAGTGTTTTTCAACGCTGAGTCGTTTGTATCGTACATTACATCCAAACGACTTACCACTGAAAAAAATGTGTTGGTTAGTCCTGGTTTTCCATTGCTCACCCGATGAGTCCATTGTGCTTTCCGAGCACCTTCCTCTTTTTCTGGGATCGCTCGAGCCTCGAGTTTGTGATGAAAGCCTCGTTTAACTGAATCTTCCATGACTCTTTTCATCTATATACTTCACCATGAATGTTGTTCCATTTCTCTGAAGAAAAAGTGAAAACCACCTGCATACCAATCATTTCACTCATTCATGCAATAGGGTGTGAGTATACCCAAGCCCCACGACTACAATTTCCTTCGATTTTTGCTTTTTGCTCTTCATAACCGTTGAGAGGTGATTTGGGTCCAAATCGCGTGGCTACTCATCATAAGACCACATATTACAGAGGCCATCGAGCTACTAAATAGCCTCCAGGGATTCGCACACTTCCGTACTGCTCCATGCTGGCCAAAGTTTCATTTCGGTTTCTAGCCTTGAGAGATCATTTGCGATCAGGATGGAGTTGTTGGTTTTCGCCAGGACAGGTTCCTTGTAAAACCGAAGCTGTCGCTTACAAAATGCGGAGTGGTTATTTCATTTCCTCGTATGGTCTTCTAGGTTTCAAAATTTTTTAAGTGTCCCTCAAAGTAGTCCACAAAATGACTGCCCTCGGTCTCCAGGGTTCCCACTTCTTACATAGTTGGGAAGTGGCAATTAAATTCACCTTACCTTTAAACTGCTAATCAGTTGGCTAATTGCAGCCTGCTACTTTACCACGCATGTAGGACAGCAAATAACCATCCACTTAGAACCATCACCTCTCCGCTTGCACGGTGTTAGAACTTTCTCAGTCTCTAGTCATAGCTGTTGAAAAAACAAAAGGGTGGGCAGAACTTAGTAAGGGCATGTCATCAAGTATGCATGTTTTCGTCGTCATCGGATGAGTTTGTTGGGTTTTCTCATTCGCCCCTACTTGGACACTCCTAGTAGGTAAGCTGTTGTTATCGCTCTTCAAGAAGTAGTTGATTCTCTGGATTTTGAGCGAATTTTTCTAGGATTTTGTGACGTCGCAAAACTTCCGCTTTTGGATTCTCCGTTACAGTCTAGCTTCGAGATTGAAACGTTGCAAGTGTCGACTTTCGTGCTGCTCCTCTCCCACCTGAATTAGTTCATCGCCTAATTCTCAACTTGGAAACTTGAGAGGATTTGCTCTGTTAGGTGACCTTCAAGGATTAGGTTTGCAACCCAGATTTTCCTGACGATCCGATTGCGATGAAGGAGTTTGCGATTCCTTGTCCGGGACTTTTTCGAGAGCTGCACAGAGAGCATATCCTCTGGGGGTGAGCTCTGAGATTTCAAAAAATTCCAGCTCATCACATCCAGATGATCCCACATCATGTATACTGAGTCTTGCTTCACATTGTTATCTTGGAACAGCTGCGGAGTGCGTATTCATCAGGGAATGAAAGGGAAGGATTATGGTCGAGGCTCCCTACATCTTCACACAAATCATCACGAAAACAACATTTTTGTTGACGTCAGTAAATTTTGAAAATTATTCCCACGGCTGAAGTGCCCGATTTGCTTGAGCAGAGCCCATTCCGATTACGGTAGCATACTGAGGGTCATTCTGGGGCACCTTTTGATCATTTCCAAGCTGTTCAAAGACGAATACCTGCATATGCACATATGTATTTATGTCTTTCTTGCACCGTTGCAGTTTGCACGACACAAAATAGCTCCCGTCAAAGCAGCTAGCTTTACTCATGAGGATAACATAATTAACTCGATTATTACCTAACCTGTTTACCCGTTCATGTATGATGCATTAGTTTTTCATGAAATTGGGCCTACTCGACATAGCTTGGAGTTTCATGTTGATGGCTAATTGAAGACATCTGAGCTGTGTTCGAGTTCGTGCAGAACATCAGCCATGAGCCCTTCATATTTCAAGTGCTTTCTCACTTTCAAGTCAGCTCCTCAAACACCCGCTGGAGCTGCCCCACCTACTATTTCCACCCTACAACAGATGAAGGCATCCTTTTGATACTTCAGTATCAGCTCGAGCTGTGTAGCGGCCTTAACGGTACAGTAAGAAGCTGGCGCCAATTTCCGGTGCCCATTTTTGTGGGTAGTAGAAGCTGCCACTCATTCAAAACTCCTATAGGCTGTTCGTTTTGATAAATGAACAGGTTCTCCGCCATAGTCTCTCACCCTGCTCTCAAGCAATCCCCGAGATCTGTGGACGCATCTTTCCTGTCTCATGAAAAATGAGCCAGCTTTTCCTCCAAAAAGTTCCTCGTGCACAGACCAAACTTTCTTCTCACCTCCTGAGAAAATTCTTCCCAATTGGCTTTGCAGACATAGGGAAATTTCTCACACTTAGACATGTTCTACTCAGAATGCGCCCTCATTTTCACACAATGCAACAAATCTTTCCAATCCTTATGGGAGAGTTTCGAGCTGTTCTGCTGGGCCCTGTTCGTATCTCCTTATGACTTCTGTCACCAAAAACTTCTCAAGATCTATTTATTATTGTATGGGCTTCTTCTGAACAAACATTACCTCTCAAGGCCTTCAGGCAACCCATCTGATGTTTTTGCTGAGACCTGAGTGTATCCCACAGGCAGCTTTCAAATTTTGGATAAACCAGTCTGATTAGCTAAAAAAAACTTTTCTAACCAGGAAAGTGAATGAAGAGGACGCACGGAATCCAGAAAGAAGCTTCCGAACCTGTCATTCCTTTTCTTTTCTCGCATTTATCCCAATCAAATGCCCGGTTTACAATGAAAATTTCTTCTAAAATATCCCGTTAGGATAAATCTGTGGACCCCTCGTAGAGCATATGTGGCGCTATCAGGTCGAAAAACTTACCAGATAGAGCGTTATAAAGGGTAAAGATTGTCCCATGTGTATGCATGGACGAATTTCAACGGCATTGTAGAGACTGCACCATACACAAGGAAATCCATGTAGGAACTTCAAGCAACCTGCCATGATCCATTACGACAGTGAAAGGAAATTCTAGACATTTTTGACTTGATGTAGTCAGCACTTGGCGCAATTGCAACAACTGAAATCTCGTCCAAATACCTCTTCTGGGTCATTTCCTTCATGATTATTTCGTACAACCTCTATTTTCACTACTTTTAGAGAGCTTATTCTCCTCGGAATTTCCTCGCATCCTTCACCATCAATGCACTATTCCCAATCAGTACTTGTGCTTTTCGATTTCGAAAGGATACTTCAAAATTATTATGAGCTGTGCTTTTCAAAGGTTCTTTCTCCACAAGTCTTCTGCTATCGTTCAGTTTCTCGTTCAGTGAAGCTTCAAAGGTTGATTCCCGCGCACAACTAACCTCAGCAAAGACCTATGTACGTAATTATGAATAGTTCTGAATACCTCTTGATTGACAGGATCAAGTCTTCCTGTACAAGTAAATTGTTGAGGTTCATAATGTGAAATTATCAGCAACTTCGGGCAACCCCGAATTACTGCTAGATTCACGAGCTTGTTCCTTGGATCGGTACCTGTTGACTTTTCTTGTACGCCTGTATTCATGGTCATGCTCCTATCGAGTAATGCTCAACGACGAACGATGGGAAAGAAAAAATAGTAATTGTCCCGTAATAACAGTGACTTATTCATATATTGCCAATTCCACCCACCCCTTCTCTTCTTCTCATCCCAAATCTCAATTTACCCCTCCGTCGTTTGTCATGGGATAGAAGGAAGCTGAAAAAAGCAAGTGGAAATGAGATGGTGATGTTGATCCTCTTTTTGGGAAAGGGGTGGGGAACAAAGTTGGCATTGGGACTCTGTATTAGGGGGAATGAAGGAGGTGAGATGTCCGAATTAGTAGTATCACTGCAATATCATCTGATATCAATAGGTTGTTTCTACAGTTGCAATCGACTGTATGGGAAGCCGTGAATCAGCCTTTTTTTGGCACTGTACGTTTCTGTAGCTTGCAGCCTACCTGTTCCAGCCATCTACTGCTATCGAGATCCTCTCGTCAGCATTGTTGTTTTCCTTGGTGTTTTCTTTCTCTCAGGCAATAGTGCCCTACTATCTATTCGCAAAGTAAAGCGAAAATATCACACTAATGTATCGTGTTGTTTTTTCATACATCAGATCGTAGGCTATTTTCATTGTGGTCCTTCATTCTTAGAAGGAAGCCCAACTTGTGTCAGGAAACCTTCGGTGCTTGCTCTTGTATTATAGTGATGCCTGAAGAGGGAGTGGGCTAACACCCACTTCGTCCGACTTCATTTCGAGATCGCAGAATGCAGAGGCACAAGACTTGGGAAGTCGTACGTCTGAACCATGCATCAAAATGTGGGCATCAATAGCCCCTTTGTTGTCCTTGCCTTGTTCTTACATTCTCTTCTACGTACTTTTTTCAGCCAACGAGTGGTTTACGATTCTTTTTTTTGTGATATACGGCTTCGTGTTCGGTTTTTATTCCGTGAGTTTTTGCAAAGAAATCGCTTGGTTGCGTTCAGACTCCGCTGCTTTTCAGAATGGATTGGCTGGAGCGAGTCTCCGAAGAATATGGGCGAGTTGTCCATCCACCACTGGTGCTGATCCTGTGTATTTCGGGATCACTCGGACATCTGGTCTCCATCGCCACTCTATCATCAATGATGAACCCTACGAACGCTTTCCTCATCAGTATGTCATGGTATGTTGCAATATAGCTTCTTTATGATATCATCGCTAGTATTAGATGAATAGTCACTTGTTTTCCATTGAATATGGTGGTAAGTAGAAATCCGAAAAACTGTTCCCTCATCGCAGCTCCTCTTAAACTGAGCTCACATAATCCACTTTGTTGCACCTCTCTGACTGCACTTTAACACCGGAGCAATGCTTCTTGCCTGTCGATGGTCTTAGATGGTCTTAATAGTCAGTGTAGTTGACAAGTGATAATCAGGGCAGCAGCGATAAAGTGGTCGTTTTTCTTAATTCTTCATAAATCATAGATAATTACCGGTCATCAGAAATTCTGTACGGTAGTAATTTAGTGTAATGGCTCTCAATCATCAAATTTTCCTTCGAACTTGAGGCAATGAAACCGATTACAGGAAAATATCACTCAGTTCACTCAACAGGAACAGCGCAACGGTGCCCAATAATTACGTACTTTTAAAAAATAAAATTTACATGTAGTGCTAAGTATTACTGCAACTGATATCAGTAGGTTGTTTCTACAGTTGCGACCGACTATATAGGGAACAAGAAATAGAAGATCAGGTGGGCCGGACACGTTATGCGATATAGTGATGACCGTTGGACCAGGGCGGTTACTGACTGGATCCCTCGGGACATCAAACGAACTCCAGGAAGGCCGCCAACGAGATGGTCAGACTTCTCCACGAAAGCTCTGCTCGAGGAAGTCGATGACCAACGAGACGACAGGTGATACAGGTGATACAGGTGATACATGTGGTGCATAGGTTTAAAATAAAACGGGAGAAGGGAATGATGTATGGAGTGAGGATAGGATGGAATTTGTCATAATGGGGGATGTTTTGCACCAGCCCAGCTTCTGCTTTATGACCGTGAAGGAATCTGCTCGTGTAAAGGCACAGTTCGCCATGAAAGTAGTTTCTGATTTTCTGATTCCTTTTTTGAAATCTAGGAACTTCATGTTACTACAGTGGGAGTCGACTATCATGCTTGTCTGCTGGTAAAGATGGGAGTTCATCTCGGCATTGGACTTTCTTTGATAGGAATCATTTCAATTTCAATCTTAATTTTGAATGGACACTTCTATACGTTCGTGTTTGCATTCTTACTGTTTTTCGCCAGTTCCATTTTTATGATGGAGACTTTTGTCCCCTAATTTAGGCACACCTTTGAGTCTATGAAATAAATAAATAAAATTAGAAAAAAAAANAAAAAAAAACCTAAGAATTTAGTGAACAGTCCTTTCAAAGTTTCCCCTTTGCTAGTCTGACTCGACCGTGCGATAGTCAATTAGGCAGAACTGTACTGTTGAATAATAATAAAAACGTAGTAAACTTTATGATACTTTCTCTTCATTATTTACTATTTTTGACCACTTTCCACCACTCCAATGTTTCCAACCGCCCTAGCAAACATCATTTCACGAGGATCTCTTGGTTCTTCCCCACTTTCCAAGTTTTTGTCCCTTGAGAAGCGACACATGGCGTTGTCTCGAAAAAACACGATCCAAATAAGACTCAACGAGGACTCAGAATCTGATCGCTCGGGATTCCCAACGCCGTTCTGTTCTCAGTGTTCCCAAGGCCCACTGAGAACAAAGGTTCACAATGAAGTGGCGCGTTGAAGGTTCCTCTAGAGGGTGTAGGAGGAGAACTATATCCCCTAATACGAAGTGAAGCACGATCGTAGTAATTGTAATCAGCATATTAACCCGCGCGCAATTGAAATCCTGTCCAAACATCAATCTCGTACAGCTCTGAAATTTAATACTTCGACGAGGGCGTTGTACTTTGGTTTCTCTGCCTGAGATCTCATTTTCTTCGGAATTGACGCATTAGTTACCTTCAGAAATCCTCCCTTTTTCTGACCCACGGATGATTACGTAAATCTGACACAAACTGTGCCTTTAAAAGGGGAAGCATGCAATGGTGTAGACATTCCTTTTCAGGGGCCAGAGTTCAGAGAGGAAGGAGAGGGGATCTCTTGTTTTTTACGTACTTCATCAGTCTTTATGACAACTATCATCATTCATGCCACAACCCGTCGATATCCCTCATTCATGAGCTTCATTCCTTTGATTTCAAACGTTCGAGTATCTGATCGTAGGAAGATGCCAGTTTCTGGTCCTATTCACAAACATATACACACTTCAAACACTCCAACGTATGTGGTTAGTGGAATAGCTTGCTTTTGAGGTTGGCTAAGTTTCATGAAACACGCGAAATTCTGCATCAAGCATGGGAAACATCGGGAACACTCTTGTCTTGGACAAGGGGGATCACACGCCCTGAAACCAGTTATACTGCGTTAAGCTATCCCAAGTCACTAAAACTCTGAGTTAAGTTCAATAATTGTCCAAAGACTTGGCGAACCATCACCGAACCACGAATAACTTATGGATTCGAAATGATTATAAGAAATCACTTGTTCCAGTAACATCGTGGACCGGGCACTGGTCCCTCGTCTGCATTATTCAGTTTGTGGTATCGAACTGAGTTGCCAAACGGCTGAACAGGTCGAGCAACGAACATCCTTAAAGATGACGGAATCTTCCAAAATCGAAGGCATATCCTATTAGTACATTCCATCTACGTTATGAACCCGCCGTAATTATCAATTCAGTGTCCTTTGTGGCTGTATGGGATTCTGTACGGATAACATTGACAAAAAGCTTCTCTACTAAGCTGCATAAGAAACAGCGCTAACGAAGATTAGACATTGGCGCGGACTGAAAAAGGGGACATGCATTTTGACACGGTAGCTGGGCAAACATGTCCTTCTTGACGCCCTCAAAGCTGAATTCGTTATGAGCTCGAATCTGGAATGATTTCTGGGTAGGCGAACCAGTTCTTAAGGTTTGACATCAGCATATAGCATAACATAAGAAACATCCATCATGCATTCCTACTGTATATGCTCATCATAAGAAGAAAGCTTTACTTCAAGATGTACGTCTTCGCTCTTACGTGGGGAATGTGAGTGAACTCAATTCTCGTGAATACCCGCCTCCTACCACTTTTGTCGACTGTCTTGAGAATACTAGGGACTTAATCATTACGGAGTTACATATAATTTTGAGCATCAGAACGGTCCTCCTATAAGTTAGCCTCCATGGAAGTCCATTCAGAATTGTTCTCTTCGAAGGCACCCCTTGTTCATATAAAAACTACTATCGGAAAAGATGTTTGCTCGCTAAGCCCGGTGCATATTTATGCCTTCATCTATGACACCATTAAGATCTAGGGGACTGATAGAAGGATATGGTAGTATCTCGTTCTTTATTCAATGGGCGAAAGCTGTTTCTCGCTGAAGTAAGGGTACGAAGAAAAGCTAAGTTCATCGTGCAGCTCAGTGATTCAAGAATTGTTATGAACTCCAATTGGGAAGCAGGTTCTTTTTTCACGAAGCCTTTTTGAGGAGACTCTTCTACGGGTATTCGCAAGGAATTCTGCTCTATAAACCATAGACCAGAGGGAAGCGGTGTCAGTTCTCATGTTACAGATTACAAGAAATTCTCAGCAATACGACACCACCCCGCGTAATAGGGGCATGTTTTTATGATGGTATCATATTGCCAGAAAGCGAATTGGCCCTCCATCCAATGGTCTTCGACCCAACCCTTTCCCTATTAACCTCCTTCGAATGTAAACAAACGTTGGTTCGATTTTTGGCCAATGACGCTTCAAGTTAATTGGGCTGAAGATGACCACTTGGGGTTCCAATTCTGTTGCGGATCTGGTTATGCTTAGGTAGATGGGGTATTTTGTAGCCACAGGAGGGAACTCTATAGTTGCATCTGACAGTCAATCTACTTCAAATTCTCGGACAAGATAGAGCTGCTTCAAAATTAGTTGCTTTGCTCAATGAATGCTCAGCCATAGTTCACGATAACTTCTGGACGCGGTTCTTACAATGACACCCTAGCTTACCCATCACCCACCACGGTGTCCTTGCCCAAGGCCTCTTTTCGACGTGTGGGTATGTGACGGGTGATACTTTGCCTATTGAAATGGGGTTATGCCGTGCCGAACTATTGTAAGAGCCGAGTGCCGTACTGGATTTTCGTTTCTGTACTTCTATGTACCCTTTTCAAGGAGTGCTGGTGGAGTAATGCATCGGTGGCGAAGAAAGCCAGAAAACCGAGCTCGAGAATTATAAAGTTTACTGAAAGTATTGAACAAAGGATTCGTACCATTTTAACAAGACGGTAATGACATCAAGGATGGTATTCAGACGAGATTTTCGTTGCTGCAAAGAGCAGACTCTATCGAGATAAAAATGTCCTGAACTGCCTTACACCGTCATCGTGGGTCACGACTAGTTTTTGCATTCCCTCATGGGTGTCCTTGAGATGCCGCAGGGGCCGCACTTTCATTCTAAGTGTATAATCCGGGAACCATTCTGGGTGCCTTCAATGTGAGTGATAGCACAGCATGGGAACCTAAATATTTCTTTGCCAGCAAACTCCTATCATGCCCATCATGAGATTTTGATTCACGTAACATGTATGTGGTCTATTCAATTACCTGCGACGACCAACCGAAGAACTAGTCAGTACTTTTGCATTCCTAAACGATATGGTATCAAGAAAAANAAAAATCACCTGGATAGAATGCTTGGTGGACCTGGGTGGCATCGATATGGAGTTGATGCCATATTCAGTGTGCACTATTTCTACACAGAATCGGCAAGCGACAAAGGCAGTGGCCTTCACCGCATCCTCCTATTGTGAAACCAAATCTTTCCCTCCACCATGTGCAGATACACATATCCGAACGAGGTGCCATGTTCGCCAATCGGGTCGAAGTACCCACACGCGGTGAAGGGGACGTTGCTCGCGTTTGCACACGACCGAATGTGTGGGCGTGACATGCAGTTCGGGTAGAAGAACTCATCTCGTACTTTGTGGCCGACTTGAATACAGTCTTCTGTGCAGTTGCTCTCGTCCCCAGAATCGGCATACCCATCCTGGAAAGGAGAGCAATTGATAATCATTTTTTCCTTAATAAACCAAACTTGCCAGATGTGATGTGTGTGCATCATTCGGTACCTTTTCAAAGATAGTTTTGTTTTTGTTCTTTCCTTCACCATCCTCAAATCCCTAAAAGCAGCTGCAATTTCCGGGATTGATGAATGGGGCGAAATGTGCACGGGTGATTAATGGTTTGTCAATCACGTGCATAAATCACATATTACTGTTCAGCAGATGAAAGATGAACCAGTGAAGAACATTGCATTGGAAAACGGAAACATAGCAAATTTTCCTTCCAGAGATGATCTATGAGAAGCTTTGTTCTGGGAATTGATGAGTGTTTGCTGAGGCCGTGTAGTTTGATCACCTTTAAAAATTAAGAGAAGGAAAATCGCGCTGTTTCAATCAAGTTGGTCAGGAAATTCTTGCAGTCTTGACTGTGGTCCATAAACGTTCACCGGTTCCATCGTTATTTTTTGGGACTTTTACGAAATTCCCGTCAAAACAACGGATTTACTCAAAAATCAAAAATTTTCAAAGAATTTCAACGTGTGACTCCTCTTAAACTGTAGTATGCCTGTTTTGCTAACGTCATTGAGGACTATTTTCCCAAGAACTAAATACTGAAGAGGCTTCTGGAAAGTTGGCGTTTTAGCGCCAATTTAGATTCCTTGAAGCGCTTACGGTAACGAGAATCGAGTGGTACTGTAGTAATCCTGAGGAAAAAAGTGACTCCATCAACTGTTTCTGTAGCTGGAACATTAAGAAAGCATTATATGCTTGGAAGATGTAAAATCTGTCACAAATGAAGTAAGGTACTAGATTAATGAATATGTATATAATAGAAGTATCTCGGAGACTCAGATCAACTGAAATTGCCGTACCCTTTTGATGTTGAGTGACGGAAGTAATGGCGCAGTCTAGTGCATGTGTGGCGGTAAAACTAAATTGATCCACTTTGTTTGAATGCTCTTTGAAATAGTTAAATTGGTATTTGTACGAGATTACGTAATTGGACGAGATTCCAGTCAAAACAGAGGTGCTACAGTACCCTGCTGCCGAATATTGTATAATATTTCACTATCACCGAGGGTCAGAGCCAGGGGTCATCAGCTGTTTGAATTTCCTACAGGTATATTCCATGGTGAATAGTGCAGCCTCCACGATGGCTATAACAAGTCCACTTTAGGGCGAGTACGTCTACAAAGCAGAGTAGAACCAGAACCCTAATTACGCCCTATTCAGGTTGTTTTTCGGTGCCACAAAGTCACATGCGGAGGCCGCAGAGTCATCCTTCTAGAGAGCCATAAAAACCATTTCGATAGTGAAATGGACCCCTTAATATAAGGCGCAACAAGATTCAGCAAAAACAAATAGAGCATGGCTAGTTTCACAGCGAAAGTGAAGAATGTGCAACCAAAGTTGTAGTTCCACCGAGTGGCCCTAGCAGCACAAGATGGGTATTTGCAAATTCATGGTTTGTTCAAGTACTTTCCATTTGCTTCGTACTTTTGAAATGCATGGGTTAAAAGGGTAACATCACGTTTAGCGCTTGAATTCGTTTGCTTTCTGCAAAAGTACAATTGTGGACTTGTAAGTGTTCCGTTCCGCTACCCCCACTGATGACTACTGTAAAGAAGGCAGTGGGTCGTTGTCATTTTTGACATGGAATACATGAGGAAGGATGAAGGGGCGAGAGCAATCGAGTCAGGACCCCTTATTAAATCTCCCTGTCCTGGAACGATGGCAACGAGGAATATTTCCTGAGTGTTTCCTATTGCGTTCTGAGAAACCGCCTTAAGTATCGTGTTCTACTTATCATCGTTATAAGGAAGGTCCCACAGAAAGTGTGGCTTCCATAAACATGGATTCTTCGAAGTTTTGGTGCTAAATAATCCGTCTGAAGGATGCGCCCCGCGTTCAACTTTCATTCAGAGCCGAGGTGGCGTATTGAATGCGGATGTGGCCTATAGAATGGCTTGCGGTGGCAGTCATTGTAGAAGTCTGTATTTTTTACCCTCCCAGAATAGTCTAGTGAACCGATCCTGGAAGACTTTAGCGGCTTAGGAAGATAGGACCGATCCGGGATTCGAACACATGCGTCTGTGAATACTTTTGGATGGATTTTGTAACGAATATAAAAAATTGTTCGGTCGTGATATAATCTCTAATTCATTAACTGTTGAATATGCGTAAGTGATGTCGTGCCTCAACCTGATTAAGATGTTGAGGCACGAGAAGGGAAACAAAAATTTATGTCTGCATTCACGAAAAAGGAGACGCTGTCGATGATAGAGGATGTGGTTTCTTCTCCCCGAAAACTGCCACACCTGATCGTGCGCAATCACGCGCTTTTTAGAATTTAAATCCTCAATGGAAGGATACGGTAGTTGCCGCTCAGGGAGAATTTCCGCCACCCGATGATAGAGCAGTTTGAGAGCTCCTCTAGCGAATATCCATTATACAATCGAGTGAAGTAGCAGAAATAGAAACGGAAGCCATTTAGTCTCACCCTTGATGTGCTTACTTTGTCACCTTTGGCAAACAACCAGTCCACCTAAATTCGCTTTTACCCTGAATTGCTCCCTGTATAGAGCACAACTGGCTATGTTTTTTCGATCTTGGGCCATTTTTCAATCTCCTTTGAAACACATCCTGAGCACTTCGTTTACAGATGTCAGCAGCCAGGGCTACAAAAAATCTCTACTGGGACTGCTCTTAAGGCGAAAGGAACCGAAAAAATGTATGTATGAGGTGAGAAAGGAAAAGAGGTAAAAAACTGAAAAACATCAACTATAGCCTGCCATCCTATTACTATCAGGCTCAGGGACCTCATTTACTACGGATCATCAGGCGTAACTTCCCCTGCATATACATTTTACATGGCAAACAAAGATTTCCAAGAGCAGTATGGCATACCTCAAGCCTTTTCCAAACGGGTACTCATAAAGAACCAAAATGACGGGCAATCGTGTTCGATTCACTTCATACTTAATGCTGACCATAAATCATTGTCATTCCCCTTTGAAAATGCCAACGACTACGTTGTTGACCGTTGGGCTTCGGGGATGCGAGTTATGCGAAGCCAGAAAATGCAATGAAATCGCAAGGACATGGGTCATAGGCTATGTAGAGAGACTTACTGAACGCAGTCTTCTATGCAGACAATACTGTACCATGTTTGTTCCAGTGATGGTGAGTGACTCCGAGCGAATTTGTGAAGCGCGATGGCCAATATCCAGAACCAAACGAAATGACCATAGATAAACTCACATCAGTAGTGAACCTGAGATTATACTTCTTTTTTCTTTCCAAGTAATGAAATCTCCCTCATGTCTCTAGGGTGTTTTCCTTGAAAGAAAGGAGACATTAGTCTCATGTTATACGTCGTCCAAACACGGAATAGGATTCTCGAATGAAGATTCCACCCATACTTTAGCTCTTTACTACCGTATCACCGGCATTGGATTCCAATGTTTACTCTTTCAAACTTGTTTTCGTCTCCCTGATATGATGTGATTAGGAAACGGTGCTTACTCCCTATTCTTCTTTCGGCGTATGCTTCAATGGGCTGAGAGACGCTCGAGTAATTCGCAACTGACTCACGGTAAGGGAAGTTCTGGGGCTAAAACTCTTACTGGGACATCCCCGTGCCCCATTGTGCTCGAATTTACAACTTCTAGTGATTCACGTATTGTAGGAGCGTGTACTCGACCTCGAATCTCCTCGGAAGTTAGCGTGACCACCAGATAATTCCTCTCCACTGTGCGTAGTGGAAAGTCTTATGGAATATTTAAAGCAGATGCTAAATGTGGCTGTTCCCAAAAACTAAAAAGTGGAACCTCGATTCTGCTGCAGTTTGTTAATGTTCAATTTAATCAAGCGCCACGTTATGTAAGTAATATAGAAATGTGAGAAGTATCTTTCCGGAGCTCTCTCTAAGGTATATCCCACATATATGTAATTGCAGCAGTCCAAAGAGAAAAGACAAATGAAATGAAACAATTATTATCTGCCATTCTGGCACTTTATCATACTCTACGTACTATTTTGCTTAGATTGAGGGGAAGCCAAAAAAGAGCTTGTAAAACTAACCTAGAAAAAAATCTTCAGGTGAAAAGGATGAATCTTTGAGAACTTGCACATTCACTGAAGTGTACGATTTGTTTTCACGAGTCTATCAAAATATCGAATTTCAGTTCACAGTTAGCTCTATGCGCCAACTTTCTTTACTCGACGTTCTTCAAATGGGCTTCGGACGAGTTGTGCTATCCGTTCTTCTTCTCCTACTATATGACGAAAACAATGCATGTCTCAGTGACGCTCTCTGTACTTGTACATATGGCAGGGGTACGTGTCTACTCATCGATGTTGTAAAATCATCTCAATGCTAGTCTATTTCTTGAAAGTGTAGGTGAACATGAAGGTGTCTCCTATCAGGAAAAAGCTCCGAAACAAACTCTAATCGTTTGAGTCGATCTTTTCTTTTTCTCCTGGGAACTCAGCACCATTCCTCTTCTTGTGTATAGATGAAAAAGCGCTATATTCGACACCGCGATTCCGAACGGTGTCCTCAGTCTCGCGTGGTCAAACTTCTTTACGGAAGCTCTGATCGAAGGGGATGCTCAGCTTTATGCCCATCATTTGAGGGCAATCCGCTGGTCTGATTTGGCCCGTGACAGGGGCAAATGTAGACGTCACTAGTGCCCGCTTCAGCAAAGGCATGATCGACGGTATAGTAGAAGGTTAGCGATTGGATTCTAGCACTATCCGCCTAGCTTGCCGTGTGCGCGACCATTTGATTTCGCCCGCGACGACCGATGCGACGACTGAATCTCGTTCTACATTTGCAGAACCAATAGTGTTTGTATTAGCCAATTAGACGCTCATAGCTGGTAAATTAGCATTAGAGATTGATTTGTTTCAACACAGAGCAGTGCCTTCATAGAAACCAGCTGAGTGCTCCAGTTGCGATCCTTAAAGTGGACAGTTGTGATGGAAGAAGACGTGATAAGTTACTTTCCAGGTGTTCCACGTCGTAGCTTTATCAATCATTCGATATTTTTCATTATCTGCCTTGGCAAATATTCACTCTTCACAACAATGGTTCACTTTTCAGGTAAATCTTTCATAACTCACTACTTTCTGAATAGTTCTTTGTTTTTTTTTGCAAACAAAAGCACCAACAAAAGCAAGCAATTCACAGGAATTGCTGTTATTTGTGTGAGGTCTCTGTTATGAGAACCTTGGGTAGTAATTGCCTTTGCTCATCTCCATTTCCCATCTAGGAAGCAAGGCCTGCAGTATTTTTGCAACGAAATGATAGGTAGCTGTATGAATTCATGGTTGACTCACTGAGGTTTTAGGGGGTAGTCATTGACTAATTTGGGATTTCACGCCGGCCTACTTATGCTCTGATTTGGAGAGAAGTTCCCATATACTCAGTTTTGACGGGAAAAGGGCATCCGCTGCTCTGGCTCATACAGCATACCCAGGTGGGGAGGCGGAGGTGGTGTAGTGGCAGGTAGCCCACTCCCCACACGCGTAGTGCTTCGAATCCCGGACCGAGGCCTACCAAGCCTGCATCTCTTCAGTGTCGGTTAATTGGTACTTTGTCTGGGACGGTAAAAGGTAGGTCCCAGTCTGCCTGAAATTCATCCTTGAAAGTTACCATAGTTGGTGGTTCCATCCTTCGCGGCTCAGCGGGTTTTTTCTTAAGTTGTTNCGCCGGCCTACTTATGCTCTGATTTGGAGAGAAGTTCCCATATACTCAGTTTTGACGGGAAAAGGGCATCCGCTGCTCTGGCCTATACAGCATACCCAGGTGGGGAGGCGGAGGTGGTGTAGTGGCAGGTAGCCCACTCCCCACACGCGTAGTGCTTCGAAGCCCGGACCGCCTAGGCCTACCAATCCTTCATTTTTCAGTGTCGGTTAATTGGTACTTTGTCTGGGAGGGTAAAAGGTAGGTCCCAGTTTTGCCTGAAACTCATTCTTGAAAGTTACCTTAGTTGGTGGTTCCATCCTTCGCGGCTCAGCGGGTTTTTTCTTAAGATGTTCTGGAACCTATCTGCTTGTCATTACTCTGTGCATGGGAAAGCGGGGGCGGACACACTGGAATCATCATTGGCCATAGGTTTCTAAAAGTCCCATCTATCCATCTTTCGGTATTTGGGAAGCATCAATCTTGCGAGAGCTATATATGTAGATACATACTGCTCCGATGTGATGAATTGTTCAGTTTCTTTTCGAATAGTGACTGACTTTGTATCAAAATTTCAATCTGTCCACTCGGCTGGCACGATTCATCGGCCCTTCCCTCTCAATCATCTAGCTGACATAACCTCAAAAATTCTTACGACTCGTGAAAATTTTTAAAATTATAGTTTAATTCCTGTGAGAACGCAGGTATTCTGAAAATAACTTTTCTCATAAGTTTCTATTTCTTTGTTTCTGCTAAAATTGTGGACTGTACAGTTTACGGACGATGTGATATGCTCTAAATTCCTTTTATAGAAATTTCGAATATCGCTGACGATCATATTCGTTAGTGTCGCTATCATTGGCATTCCTCTTCATTTCACATCGGAAGTGGTGATGGTGAGTGACTTGCTGAGCTTCCTTCAAGCATTTCGCATTGTATTCGCGATTAGGTTGACCTTTTCATATGAAATAGTGCTCATCAGCAGTGGACACCACGAGACGCTTTAGTAAACTAGCATGATTTCCGAACTTGTTTATAGTTTCCAAAGCTCCGCTTTTTCAACTTGCGAGAGCACCTTTATCAGGGTATCGGAAGGAGAATGCTCAGGTACACCAAGTCGTCAGATGTGACGAGAGAATCTTCTAGTGGGCTCTCTTACGGGCTATGTGAAATGCTGTGGAAGAATGTGTTCGTCGTATAGTAACACTATTTGTTAAGGTGGAGGAGAATGAAGGCTGCGCCAGGCGACACCCTGCGTTGCGGAATGCCACCGCCTTTCAACTACAGTTTTCTTCATTTCCGCACCTTCAAACGCTGAATTTCTGGCTGTTCAATCTATGTTCGAAGATAATACCATCGGTATTACTAATTTATCGTTCTCCTTCCATTTCCCCTCGAGCGACATATTTGTGAGAAGCATTCTTTAGGTGATTTTGTGTTTGATGACCTTCATGATTCTCGCTAAGCTGAAGAAGATTCAGCAATTAAGCTCACGATTCACAAGCGTCGAACGCGACAAACAGTACCAACGAACGACAAACATGATTCTGGTGAGAGTGCACAAATTGCTTCTCTTCCAAAACCTGAGATAAAAACAGAGCTTAACAGTTTCTGTGGGGTCATGGCACTAACGCGTACGCCACGATAAGGAACGCATATGAAGGAGTTATGAATTCTCAATCTGAGCTCCACCCCTCAGTGGCTACTTTTAGACGATGTAGTTAGGGCTATGGGTTCATAACGAAAAAAAAGCTCTTAGTTCGAGAGGATGAGGCCTACCGCGGATGAGTCTCCTTTGTCTGATTTGACGCCCCTTTTCTTAACTTTGCCCATTTTTGTCAAATTTCTTTTTTAAGGCAAAATTTCGGAATTTTGCTCATTGCATCGCCCGTTCCAGTGTATGTTTCGCCGCTTGTGAGCAATGATCCCCTGGGCTCATACGCGCTCTGTTGATGTTACCCGCGCCTGGTCTTCCCAAACTCGACCCGACCTCTTCACGTCCTTCGAGTGACACCGAATTTTGATAACAGACCTGCAAAAAAGCGGAAGCGACTTCCTAATATAGGTGAACGATTTCGAGACGCTTAAATGTCCTTGACTTCTTGAAATTTAGACATTAGCGTCGCCTCCCCTGAAGGTTTGGCCATCCTTCTTTCAGCAGCCTTTATGCACTTCTTGTCCGACTTTGTAGAATGATTTCAGGCAGAGTCATGGGCGTTTGAACATATGTTCGCCCTCCTTTTCCTGAGTTCACACCTCATCAACTAATAGAATTCAACCAATCTTCCTCAGCAACCTTCAACCATTTTACAGCATTCTCGCTCGTTTCAATAAAGTTATGTACTTCTGATCTCCTACTTTCGAAGTTCGACCGTACTTCTTTTTTTACCGTGCCTCCTACAACTTTCTTAGGCATCCCAGAACGTTTTTGAGCACGGTTAGACATTTTTTCAGCAGAGCTTGAGCTGGAATGCACGTCCCTCCAATAAAAGGGGAGCTTTGCTAACTTCACGACTGCTTGGCACATATTAGACCTTGCTCGTTCATTTTAGTTTTTCTGGTTCTCCTTTTCTTTTCCAGATTCTTCTCTATTTTTCTTTTCTTTTTGTTGACAAATCCAGCAGTTTTGATCATTTTTTGATGCTGTGATTTTTTGATGTTTTTATCAGCTGCTATGAAACCAAATCAAGAAGCTTTGCCCAAAGCACTGCTCACTAGCGCCACTCATGCACGTGTACCGCACTTCTCTCAATAAGACAAACCTTTGTGCACAGTACCCGGAACTTTCTGAACTTACCAGGCATAGGGTGGCTAATATGAATATGAGTGCCTGGAAAGAAATGGACGATGCCTGCCCTCATTTATCAGCGGAGTGCCATGTTGTTATGTTTTCTTGGTCGGCCATAAGAAAATCTGGAAAAGGACCAATCGAAATTTGCCATAAGGGAAAGCCTGCTCTGGAGAATTTTCTGAGATCACTAAACTTGTTTTCCAAATGGGAGAAAGGAATCATAGATAAATTCCAGCAGAGAAACAACTACTGTTTTGCGAAAGGGGGTTTTCGAAGCAAAAGGAGGAGATAGTAAGGCCACAGACCCAAAACGGGACAGTAGCAACCGAGCATTTAAAATTCCGAGAGCTATTCTTTGGCTCTTTGTTATTTGAACCTAACCAGCCGGATCAGCCTGCTCATGCCGGGCTTTCGTCTGTCTACTGTTGAAGTTATAAGGGCCCTCAAATCCGGCTTAGCTAGCGTACACACCCAAGCCAGGCGTGAAAAGCTGTAGAAGTTGCACCATTCGCATCTGGAGGCACACCTTGCACGCGGGTAGCTTACTGCACCAGCTGCGTGCAATGGCACGCGAGTTCGAAAAGCTCGTCCGAATACCACTTCGACACAGCTTTCTTCGTAACATTCTCGTCCAACCCCTAATTTTACTTCATTTTTGGAGCCTTTTGTTTTTTTTTTGAATTTCGCCGATTTTCGCGATTTCTCCGCTACTTTCTCCAGTCTGTAACTAGATAACGGAAAATTATCGTGAACTGCCCTTGAAAAAAACTAAAGATATTGTTTTCTTTCCAAACACACATACACCAACTGATGCGAGGGGGTCAAAAGGAGCTCCCACATGGGTTGCCCATACAACCCGACACTCCGATATTCAGGTATAATATAAAATATTAGCGTGAGCATTTTGGCAACGTCCCAAACATTCAGTCATGCGCAAAAAGATGTAGAAAACAACTACTACTCCGGCATATACATTCACTTGCTCACAAATCGCTTTAGCAACGGTGGGGGGATGATAATACCCATTTCCCACTGCTGAAATGCCCACGACGATTTACCGAAAATTCAGCAGAACGCTGATCGACGTGGGAGAATTTTGCTAACTTTCCGAGAGTGGCATTAACCTTAAGTCGCAATGGGTGGCAAGAGACAAGAAGGGCCTTAGAGTACCTGTAGCCTTAAAAGCAACACCAACAGTTGTTGTTCCCAGTAAGCAGTATAGTATTCGAATTCTGAGCTTTACAGCTTCGATCGATTCGTTCAAGTATGATAAGCTGTCTAGCGATGAACATCCGCAGTGGTTCCACCGATTCCTAAAGTAGGGGGTCTTGTTCTAAATGGATTGTTTAAATATTCGTTTCAGATCATCATGTTCATATTCATCATCGTTGAACTTCCTCAAGGATTACTTGCCGTTGCCGCTACCGTGACGGAGTTGCAATTAATCGTCGCATTAGGTGAGATATACGCCTCAATCCTTTGTACTCGGAAAAAATCCATGCATATGGAAGTTTAATTATCAATCAGGAAGTTTTCAGTAACCAAGTGGGTAACTACTGAATTTGTTACTTTCTTGATTTAGGAGAAATTGTTCCGCACTGATAACGGAAAGGGAGCATCAGGCATTCATTCGAAAATCATCAAAAATGTTGCTATGATTCGTGATATGCGCTCATGACACGGGGTAATTAAGAGACATGACACGAAAGTTTTCCGCCATGGGCACAAACATTTTGGAATGGTCGTGTTTGAGTACTCCAAATAGAGAGGGAGTGGGAGAATGAGTGTGAGAATCACATGAACATTGGGCACTGAATTTTAAAATGAAAGCGCACCGTTACCCTTATCCTTTTGAATCGTACTAGGGGTGTAGCAGGAGTTTCAAAGGTTTAAGTTAAAAAGAATTCGTTGAATTGGTTGAGTTCGATTCTCACTGCCACCACTGGCTCTGTGACTGCTTCAATGACGTGGTATGATTGTGGGGCCATAGAAGTATTATAAAAGTCAAGATACTCTCATCATGTACAGATGTGGACCAAACCGACTTCATCCAACCACAATAAATATGTCATGCCATTTCATTCTTCAGTGCTTCTCGTGATTGTAGGCGATTTCAATGAGATGATCACTCTGCTGACATCCTGCGTAATCTTTGCACTATTCTGCTTGATGAACGGTAAAATACGTTCAGCCTTCAAAGAAGCGCCATGCTTCCGATGGTTAGAGAGATGGACAAAAAATGCTATGAAGTACAGGTACTGTATCGCTTGTCGCTTGTCTCTAGCAGGACTTCCCGAGCGATCGTTTCTCTTTAGAATGGGTCGAACGGTTGCACGTGACAAACTGCTCGACTATTCAATCACAGCTGAGAAGACGGTCGACACATCAAACAACTATGCAGTTTTGTGATGGTTGCTATTGATTGCTATTGATTTATTGGTTCACCAATCGGGTCTACATAATTTATTATTGCATCCAAGCTCATATTCATTACGGTTTGTTGAGGCTATAAAGATTACTCGAACTCGTTTTTTCAACCACTCACACACAACCATGTTAGCATCAAGGGATAAGAAACAAACAGCATCGGTTGCGCGAACACTACGTCACTGGGGTGTGGTGCGTTGCGGTGAGAGGGGCGTCGCGCGCGAAGGAATGTAACAGGATGCAGCAGTAGGTAAGAAATACAAGAACAAAAGTACTAATAGTAGAATTATGCATAAAATAATGATCTCATATCGATTGAGCTGTACGTAGAACGCCAGATCGTTATAACGAGGCAAATAGTCCGCGACAGCCGCGTGCGGCGGATGGATTACTCAAAATCGTTCCTAACGCCGGTCTCCCACTTCACTGTACAGCTCTTCAAAAATACAGTGGTGAATGAGGAAAACCACTTGGTTTGATACGATTTATCACTTGCAAAAACCACATGTCTTGGGACAGATCTNCGACGATTTACCGAAAATTCAGCAGAACGCTGATCGACGTGGGAGAATTTTGCTAACTTTCCGAGAGTGGCATTAACCTTGAGTCGCAATGAATGGCAAGAGACAAGAAGGGCTTTAAAGTACCTGTAGCCTAAAAAGCAACACCAACAGTTGTTGTTCCCAGTAAGCAGTNATCAAACAACTATGCAGTTTTGTGATGGTTGCTATTGATTGCTATTGATTTATTGGTTCACCAATCGGGTCTACATAATTTATTATTGCATCCAAGCTCATATTCATTACGGTTTGTTGAGGCTATAAAGATTACTCGAACTCGTTTTTTCAACCACTCACACACAACCATGTTAGCATCAAGGGATAAGAAACAAACAGCATCGGTTGCGCGAACACTACGTCACTGGGGTGTGGTGCGTTGCGGTGAGAGGGGCGTCGCGCGCGAAGGAATGTAACAGGATGCAGCAGTAGGTAAGAAATACAAGAACAAAAGTACTAATAGTAGAATTATGCATAAAATAATGATCTCATATCGATTGAGCTGTACGTAGAACGCCAGATCGTTATAACGAGGCAAATAGTCCGCGACAGCCGCGTGCGGCGGATGGATTACTCAAAATCGTTCCTAACGCCGGTCTCCCACTTCACTGTACAGCTCTTCAAAAATACAGTGGTGAATGAGGAAAACCACTTGGTTTGATACGATTTATCACTTGCAAAAACCACATGTCTTGGGACAGATCTGATTGACCTCATTTTTTCATGCCGGGTCTTGGCAAAGACCGGTTGTCTTCACAGTTAGGCAGTTACGTTGTGGATGATCTACGCATAACTTGAATCCTTCGTGTTGCTTACTGAAAAAACTGTAGAACATTCGGTGCACAATGAATGACTGCACCCTCAACTTACCTTCAAGTGCTCCCTCCCCCTTAATCTGTTGAACAGGGGCTTGATATGTGACTCGATTCCACCAGCCATAATCTCATGGAAAGTGAGCATCAGAGATAGACGAATGAAGTAGTAGAACCACATTGTTGGATATTGCCTGTTTGTCCATGATCATTTCGAGAGGGGTACTATGATTGAAGTGTATCGAAGGGTATAGGTAAACATCTTCGGATACTGATTTATACAAAACCATCCATTTCGGGGAAGTCGATTCATGCTAGTCACAAAGCAGAATTTTCTGGTAATAAGAGGAGCCAACACTCACGCTTGCAGGAAAGATCCTGGACAGGCCTTTACAAAATGTTGCTTTCAAGCATAATCGCTTTGTTGCGCAGCCTCAGAATCATCTAATCAAAGCTTCCACTTTTTTTAGAAGAGATTTAGGCTGTTTGAGAGGTTTGAGAAAGCAAAACGATCAAGCTGACACTGCAAAAAGCCATCTATGTCGTTGACCTACGAGCTCACTCTCTCACGTCAGCGGTAGCATTGACTTTGGAATTTACTAGGCTTTCTGTTTATTTATTTGTTTATTTATTTATT